>UCOM01001941.1:0-32866 GCA_900474385.1 Ormyrus pomaceus
GGGGGGGGGGGGGGGGGGAGGGAAGCTCTGTGTATAAGCTACTATCATGCGCGCCAGGGGCAAAATCGAAGTATTAAGTTCTGTATTTTCAGCTCGACGAATGGAGTATTCTTAAAGGGGGTAATAAGATTAGTACATTATGCAACAGGGGAGTGAAATATAGGTTGTTTTTTGCCGGAGTCGGGTTTGACGCCCGAGCGAAGCGAGGACAAAAAACACATTTACTCCCGTTTTGCATATACTACTTTTTAATACGAAGGGTTTAACACTGAGTTTTACGCCCAGAGTGTTAAAAAATAACTTTTGTCAGGACTTTTCTCTGCCAGGAAATATCACTGATTTGTTCGGAAAACACTCTGTAAGGCCGTTAGCGTTGTATATTCAACGATTTACTGCTGGCAAAGAAGACTCGTTTTTTTAGTTTGGATCCAAATACTATTGAGACAGTTATTGCCGTGTACCTATAAAGTTACCCGTTCGAACAACTGTATTATAGTTATATACGTTCTTATGTGATTTCATACGACGAAAATTATATTTAAAATTTCATTTAGAGTTTAATTTAACTTGAGTACTTCTATATGTATATTCATTAAATAATTAGATAGCTTTTCTAGCGACGAGATATAAACGACGATTTAATCTTTTTACCGTAAGACATTTTGCAGCCAACGAGATCCCGAATACTCTTACACATCAAAGCGAATCTGAAACTCACTTTAAGTACTATAAAAGATGTACCTCTAAGAGAAGTCCAACGTAAAAAGCCGGCCGAACAAGTCAGTCTTTCGGAACCTCTCGCACTGCGGACCATTACGCGATACGCGCACGAGGTCGCGGCGCATTCGCGCTTCATAATTTATTATCCTTACACAATTCCGACGGCACAATGCGCCAAGTCTGCATGAAATACACGCGCGGCGGCGCTTCCTCGCGCGGCCTTTATGACCCCCCGGCGCTCGTGGTGTATACGCGCAAAGATGCGCAGGGGGCCGCGAAATTATTGTCAAAAGAATCCGGCCGCAATGCGCTTATTCGGCCGCTGACGCTGATAAAAGCCGGATTTACCCCGAGAGCGAATTAGAATGTCTTTCTTTGAGAATATCCGGATGTCGTTTAAGTTGTGCCCGAGCGCGATGGGATATATTATTCGCTCGGTTTTATTAAATATCTGATCGCTTTTTCTTTCCGGAAATGAATTGCCGGACGCAACTGCCGCAAGTTTTTTTCGATTTTCATATTAATTTTATTTCGCGCGTCCCGTCAATTTCGATCTTTTTCACTTTATTTTTCTTTGCAGAAGCAGTCGCGGCTGCGACGGGAGGCGGGAATTTCTCCCCCGTTGGTCAATTGGATTTTCGATGAACTCCCGATATTTCGTTAAAACTCATGTTCGAGAAAATTATTTAACGTAATAATAGTTGAGTAATTAAAGACTTTTTTTCGAAATTCGGTCCCGTATAATTTTGGTTTCGGATGCTTTTATAATTTACTTATCCGGGAATTACCTTAAAATGCATTAATAACTGAAACGGTGCTTTTAATGAAATACGTTCAACTGAAACAAGGCATTATTTACGTAATACAGCAAACAGTAATTTTATAACGCGCATCTCGCATATCATTTTCACTTCAGAAATTGTATTGATATAAAAGAAAATAAAGCAGCTACACAGCAAGCGAAAAGAATTACCATATTTCCCCTCGAGGAGGCAATTCATCATTGCGAGCCTTGTAAAAATATGCTCGCCCCGACTCACGTCGGTACTTTCGAATACGCGCGCAAAGAAAAAGACAAGGGAAAATTGATTTCCCCTCGTTTCGCACCGGGGAATTGGCGTGTACAAGCCGTGGGAATCGAAGATTGAAACGATGCATGAGGGATCCGCGGCTGGGAATTATCAGTCAATGCTTGTAGAACTGAAAAAAAGGGCAAAGTTCCGCGAGAGAGAGAGAGAGAGAGAGAGAGAGAGCTTGCAAAGTGCCGAAGCTCCTCGGAGAGCAACAACGGCTCGAGCGGAGTTGGTCAAAGTTGCCGAGCGACGGCAAGCCCCTAATAATGCCCGGCTCGTCTTTCGGCGGCGGCGGCACTTTATCAATGTACACGCGGGAGGGAAGGACTAGGCCGCGATTTATGGCCCGGGATGATTCATGCCCGTGTTAAAGAAAAGTTCCGACGCTCTCGTTTTTCTGGGCGACGGAAACCACGCGAGGATGAATTTTCATAGTAAATTGCCCGGGGCCCGCTTCGGAGCGCGAGCGCTTCCTTCCTCCCTTGCCAAATAAAATCTATAATTCAAGCATCCGATCCGAGAGAGAGCCGCGTTATTTTTTGCCCCGATGGACAATTTTTATCGCCGGGAGCAGAGGGTAACAAGGAGAGAGAGAGAGAGAGAGAGAGAGAGCCCTTTCCTTTCAGCAAAGATGTAACGTATGCGCTTTTCTTTCGGTTCCAGCTATATACCACTTCTTGGCTCGCAGCGAGAGGGGAATGAATGACTGACCGCAGCTGTTGGGATATTCTGAGCCGAGCCAGGCTGCAGTAGGTGAGCCCGACCTTTTTATTTCTCCTCTTTTTACGCGGATAAGTAAATGCGAGTAGCAGTTTAATTAAGCCGGCTTGGCGAGGTGTTCAAACAAAGTTTTTGCAGGCTGCAGTATAGTGTCGAGAAACGATTTGCACCCTAATGAAAACTCATCACGGTTAAATATTATCAGTACGTTTTTCCAAGAGCTTGCGTGTTAGATGGATTTTTTTGGGAAAAAGATTCATTCTTTCTTTACCAATTTTCGTCGATCTCTCCGAGTTCAGATGTTGTACACTAAATATACTGTTTGGTTATAATGCCATTCTCTGCAGGCTGTTAATTAAATGAAGCTTTTTCATTATTATACAAGTAATGTTTCTTATATGAACTGAGGTGCAAAATTTTTACCTGAAAGTCAAATTAGGGCAAGTGCTTTTAAAAACTTTTTTATGTACTTCAAATTAACAAGCAGCTGTATGTATTCCGATTCATTATAAAATAAATTATAAAAACGTAAATATTCGTCAAGAGCTTTTGAAAATTAACTGTTTTTTTTATTATTCAATAAAAAACGAAACTCCATTTTAATGAAATAATCATTAAAGCTTCAACAAAATTATAACTGGTTAAAGAAAAAATTCGATAGTATATATTAGAACGCTGTACTATTTCAGATATGGAACTTGGCCAATATAAATTTGATTTATTGAAAATTCATATATCTCAATTAAATCAGAGGCCGATTAACCAAGCTTTGAAAAAAAGTGCCTTTCATTCTTTTTATTTTTAAATGCCGATAAATGCTTGATGCTACACCCGCTTGAGTGGATAATTAAAAAAAAAAATTTCATTAATCAGTTTATTGACTTTTATCGTCACATTGACATTAAAGGCGAAACTGGAATATCCTTTTGAATATATAGATCTTGAATATATAGAACTTTGATTCGATCGATCGATTTCAGCTTTGCATCGGAAAATGAACTTATGTTCAAATTTAAAAATTGTTTAAATTTCCCGTACCAAAATTGGCAGACTTTGAGTCCCCGAAGTAATGCACTTTAGCAGCGTTTACCTTCCGATATTCAAGAAAAAGACGAAAAAATCCCTTTCGCGCAAAGCGCTTCGAAAATTACTATTTGCAAAATCAATTTGAACGCGGCCGTAAATTGCGCGGAAATAAATTGCGCCCCAAGACAAGCGAATCAAAGCAGCTGTGTAAAGCGTGAATATTGTCAAAGGGCCACGCGCGCCGCGCCCGCGTTCAATGAAGAGAAGTGCGGGGAAAGAGCGAAACGAGAAGAAAGAGAGAGAAAAAAACCGTACGATGTAGTCTCGAAACTAAAAGGGAGGCTTACCTGCGCTTTCCACCCGGATAAATCGGCGCCCGAAAACTAGTAGAGCCTGCTTCTCTCGCGAATTTTTGTCAAAAAGGAGCCCTAACCCGGCAAAGAAGAATCAGGCAAAGAGAAACTGAGGAAAAACAAGAGCGAGGCTCGGCAAAGTTTTATCAGCGAATATATATATAATAATCGCTGCAGGCAGTGAACTGTCAAACTAACGACGGAGGGGAAAATCTTGCTTTACGGGCTCGTTTAATAAAAAGCGTTAAAAAATTCTCGGTCGTAGAAGAAATTCGTGGTACGGCATTAAATTAGGCTCGGTAAGTCGTGACTTAAAAAAAAAAAAAAAAAAAAAAAAAAATTAATGCGAGGAAAGGAGGAAAGGGAGCGCCAAATCGGGTCATTACTTCTTCTTAGAGGTCCAATAGTGCAAAGTAGAGCCGAAGGAGAGGAGAGCAAAAACTGCGTCCAATAAGTCTGAAAGGCTTTGGGAGAACAAATTGAAGCCTATTAATTACAAAGTCATTAATTGATTACGAAGGAGGTCAAGTCAATTAAGCCAAACTGCCCGCGTACATATAACCGCGCAACGGAACGATCGATCGGCGCAACGACTTGCGATGAAAATCGAATATCGGGAAAAAATACTCTTGTAAATACTCTTGGCTGTTTATGTTTAGTTTGGCACTCGAAAAAGTCGCGAAGGAGAGACGTTTGAGGAAACAGCAAAGGAAGGCCGCGAGTCTAAAAGTTAATAGTAAATTGAATCCGGCAAACGGAATGGATGAAACATTTCAAATATTTAAACTCACAATTTACTCGTTCTATTCAATTGAATTTATCTCGATTATCCTTTGTACCGGAAACTTACAAATACATCGATCAACTGAACATAGCAACTGAGTAGGACTTTAAGCGAATAATGAAACTATCCCAATCTAAAACCGACTGCGACGTATTTATTTATTACGCGAAAACTTTTTACAATTGCATTGGCTTAAATATTCTTATCGTTCAAACCAAAACTGCATTTTACTTTTGCACTGCATCGCTCTAATCAAGGAACTCCCCCCAAACGATAAAGTCCATTATCAAACACTCGGGCTTAATTAAGCAATACTCCCAACGAGAAGCGGTGACAGCCGTCGCTCCCTGAGAAGCTTCCTCGAAACGACTTGATCCGAGGCATGAGCAACGCACGGCAGCTGCATTCCTCGTAAGGGCGACATAATTATAGCCCTACTGTCTCAGCTAGCACTTCCCCCCCCCCTCCCCTTCCAGCCTCCCCCGGGAATCGATTTCACGGAGAGTCTTCGTTTAAAGCAAGGCCAGGCGGCGTCGATGCGCGGCCAGTGGAGTGGCAACGATTTATTATCCGACGAGAAATTAATGACCCAATTTGACCCCCCGCCTTCGTCTGCCGTTTCGGATGACAGTAATGGCAGGATGTCCTTGTTTGTCTGATGCCGAGCGAGCAATGATGCGAAGAAACACGACCGAGTGAGGATAAAGGGCTGAACAATTGATTTCGTCACCCGTTCGGCTGTGTCCCCACTCTTCCTGCACTTTGACTTCATCGGAAGGGTCGAAATTAACTTCCGCGCGTATATTTCACTCTCGCCGCGTATTCTTGCCTTTGTCTGCGTCTTATTTCCTTTCTTTGCGAGTTGGAAAACGTTCAGCCTTAATGCGATATTACGATTTCGACGATGTCAAAGAGCTGCACTTTCTTGTCTTGATGGTACATTAAAAGCACAAAGCTGCCTAAGTAGAATTTCTGTGAAATATCTGGTCCTGTAGAAATCTAATTAAATCACTCTTGCAACTGTTCATCTAATTATAATTTGTTGTTCTGAATCATGAATGAAAATCTTGTTATTTTAAATTTTATCTTTGATCTTATATAAAAATCTATATAATTAACATTAAGAGGGATTATTTCAATGAATTACATAAAGCAGTAAGATCGTTAATTAAAGTTAAAAAGTTAATGTGAGCCCTCAGCTAGAAGTAAGCAAACTGTTATATTTGTACTTGATTTTCTGGCTTCGAACCTTGATTAAATCGTCACAGAATCTCAGAAAAAACTCGTTTAATATCTAACTGGACTCCGGGAAAAAAGGACACAATCAGTTGATTTTACGTCGATTGGCATGACTTCAGCGGTTGATCTTGCTCGTAATCTTAATCAACATTTATTAAAGAATTCGCAAAACTTTGGTTATTTTTGCTTAACTGCTCAGACAAGGCACGTAACATAGCTTTCTTGCTTAACACAGCTTTCTTTCTTGTTGCAATTCTATTTTATGTTTTTTTTTTTCACTTTTTACCTTTCCAGGGTACTTTTTACGCATGAAATTTTTTATCATAATAATTAGCATAAAGGTTTTTGTAATTGAAAAACGAAGGTTCTTTCAGAGCTACAGTTCCTCTCCATATACTTTAACGAGTTTTTTTTATACACTCGGCAGCTCGCGAACTAGCTAAAAGTATACTAATTCCAATGAATAAGGCCAGTTGAACTGCTCCATTTTCTCCCGGGGAAAACGTTTCCCTGTATTCCACCCAATACAAAAGAAGTATTAAATTTAAAATAATAAATTATTTACAGCATTTTAATTTCTCTACATTATGAAAAATTAATTAAAAGCTTATCCTAACATCTCCTCGAACAAATATTAAAATAATGTTTTTATCAAAGTATTGCGTCAAAAGTAAAATTAATTTAAAATTGTTTGTAGTGTAATTGCATTCAATTTCTTTCTTATTTAATTTTGTTTTCAATTTAAACAGAATCTGCATTAACGGTTTACTTATCGATTCCTCGAATCTAAACTCCATCCATATTTTTCAACAATCTTTTACTTTTATATTGTGGTATGACTTTTCCAAGCTTTTTATGCGTTATTCAATAACTGTAAGAGAAGTCAGATTTTATACCAGAGAAAAATAATAAAAGTTTATCCACTACTCTAATCTGAGCAAATTTTTATCTCTAACGTTTTTGCCAGCACTTCTGCATTGTTTTAAATTTTATTTTGTTTCTTCTTGCAACCTGAAAAAAGGACGAAAAGTGCACAGTGAAAATAATATATTTTTCATTTTAAATCCGGAACAATCAGAATTTTAAAAAATTCGCCATCACCGAACGAGCTTATATCGCATTGAGAAATTAAGAAAGGCTCTCTACCAGCAGCATACAGATGCCATTGAAAATGAAGGGCGTTAGCGTCGACAATCCCCATCTCCGATCGAGCGGCGCGGCTGCTGATGAGCAAAAGCCCGGCTCGCGCGCATAACGAGCCAGAGATAATAGAGAGCTGAAGAGCGCCGCACATCGGGCCAGTCCGGGGCAGAACAAACGGGGCAGGGCCGGCGGGCACGTCCTTTCGCGGTCAGGCTGCTGCTGCTGCTGCTGCGGCGCAGATGATGATTTTCTCTCGGCGAAGCGCGAGCATATGTTCAACAGACCTTCGCCGGCTCGCTCGGGGCCGGCCGTCAAAGTCACCCGGCCGCGTCAAACCGAGCCGACTATTCGCTCCTGGACTGGGATATCCTGCGCGTGCGTGCGTATCGTTCCGCGAGTGCCGGAGCGCAGAGCAATCAAGGGTCGGGCTTGTTATCCCTGCTGCAACTTCGGCCCGTTGGCTTCGATGAGCGCCCCTCGATTTACGCGTTTCATCATTTTTCTAACGATTATTAAAACAACCTGGACATCTTTTTAACTTTGATATTCAAGTTTCCAGCTCGATAAATATAATTTTATCTTGTAAAGCAAGTACGAATATATTGGATTTTATTTTTATAATAAACTATTTGTGTGATGATAACTAATTGAACCATTATCGTTAAAAATGTATTTTAAACTAAAATCAATATACACTTTTATTTACACGACAATTAATACATATACTTTATTTCAAAGTTTATTTTTCCTTAGTCAGATCACATTTTCAAAGCCACTGAAATTCACGTAAATTTTTCCCGATTTCTCTGTAACCGAACGGTATAAATAAAAATCGAAAAGCATTTGAAACAGAAATAAGCTGTTAATATAAGTTAAAGTTTCTTCACTCTCCGTTGAGAAAAAAGTAAGGTAAAAAATCGCCGAGAGAAGCAAAAGGAGAACAAAGGCAATATGGGGAAAAAAGTCGGAAAACAAGTTGAATTGCCAGATAAGAGGCAAGAATTCAAAAGTACGCTGAAAGCCTGAGTTGAATTCGCAAACTAGCGAGCGTAAAGGTACACCCCTGAGAGGAATTGCGCGCCGGCATACAAAGCCGCACTCGCTTTTGCCTCTAAATAATAATATTTGAAATCACAGACGGGCTAATTTTTATTTTAAAGGATAATTCAAGCTCCTTCTAACCTATCCGATGGTTCACGTTATCGAATAAACGACAGACAATATAGATTTTGGAGGGTGAAAATTCAACGTGTGCCTATAATTTTATTCGGCGCTCGCTGTTTTTTTCAGTGGCCCTGTAAAATTCTACACGACCGCGAAAGTTTATAGTCAAAAGCGTAAAACAAAAACGAAGCTGGGTCAAAGAGCCTGAATTTCCAAAGGCGGCCCTTGTACTTTAAAACGCAGCGTCGCACTTCTGCGCCGACGAACGAATTATTAAAAAAGTTTACAATTTTCATTTTCAACTGCAGCGCGCGCCGAGAGAGAGGGACACGCCCTTCACCCGCGGAATGTTGATAAATTTTACACCGTCAAAGCAAGGAGATTTCTTCATCGCCCCTCGTGCAATTACCGCAGCCCCTTGCAAGCGCAGCTCCCCCGACGAAGGCAAGAGAGAGAGAGAGAGAGAGAGGGGGCGGAATGAAAAAAAGAAAGCATCATTAAAAGTTCGTCGAGAAAACTGCTCCCTTTGCCACACATTTTAGCGCAGTCTCAAGACCTCGAGGGCCACTAACGCCGGCGGAACGATTATGTCGAAGTTGCGCGCCGTGACTCGCATATCGTAAAGGGCGCTCCCTCCCTCCCTCCCTCCGCCGCGAGAAAGAAACGCACTCCGCCCTGCAGCGCGAGAGCCTCCGACGTGAAAAGCTGGGATTCCGCGTCGTTGGATCTGCGCGCGAAATAGGCGTGCGCCGCCCGAGGACGTCATTAACGTTGCGCGCGAGCGGCTCGGCGCGGTATTTCATTAGGCGGAACCGAAATGCGCGCTTTCTCCCGCTGCAACGCCGCGTTTCAAACGCTGGATGCGCCAAATTTACCTCTGACCAGAAGGAAGGAAGGGAGGGGGGCAATGCGCGCCCCGAAACTTCATTAAATTCCTTGCTTTTGCCGCGCCGCCTTCCTTCTTTGCGCTCTCTGGCCTTTTTTCAGCGCGAATTTATTCTTGCTCGGGAAACTGCGAAAAATTGCGCTGCACAGCGCCGAGCTGATGCTGCGCGTAATTGGGAGCTTAATTAGTTTCAAACAATTCGCCCTGTCATTCGGTATATAAATATCTTACAAATTTCTTACAAATTAGTTAGATTCATAAGTTAATTAAGTATTACGTAGTATAATAAATTACAAGGCTCACACGAATTAAAGTATTACCTGCACTCAAACTTAAATAAGACAGTAAAAAATCTTTCATCTCCCGGTCGAGGAGTTTTCATGTGCTCCAGCATTTCACAAAGTTTATATTACCGAGGATTCAAAGATGAATAAATTTCGAATTTTAATTCGGCGCCAATTTCTGAAATGCAAATCTTATTTTCCCAAAGTATGAGAACCGAGATTTTATTTTTAGAACGATTTTTCTTATCAAATATAAAATATAACTTTGATATTTCCTCGAGGACACTCAAATTGATGCGTCAACGCTCGCAGTGTCGGTAAGGGAGTTTACGATCGAACGACCAATTATTCTCGAAGATATCACCGTATTATGTAATCCGACGATATAGATAATTTCCGCTTTCCTTTGCGCGCGAATCGTAAATTCTTTTTTGACATTGAAATGGCGCAAATTGCCTGTGCTAACGTACTCATTTTTTCTCATTAAAGCAATAATTTTTTATTCACTTACATTCTACGCTCGTTCGTTCTAGGCCAAAGAATCGCTTGATTTTTTCTTGTTAAAGCAATCATTTTTTATTCGCTTACATTCTGCTCTCGTTCGCTCGCGGCGAAAATTGAGAAACTGCATAGAAAATCTCAATGAGCACGTGCTTTTTCAAACGAGGCGAGGCATTCCGTCGTCGAAAAAATCGTAATTTAAAGGCAGGACGCACAATACCGCGCAATACATTACATTCTTCTCGAGGAAACGAAAGGTCGGAGCTTAATAGAAAGGCCGTATCCTCCTAAACGCAAATGAAAAATGCAAATTTTAATCAAACGCTGTAAACGAAACAAAGCCCGAAGAGGTAACATTGTGCAAGGAGTCCGGGCGATTCCGCAGAAAAAAGTAACGTAAAAAGCTACGGCAGACGGAAGTACGGGGGAAAAAGGGAGCGAAGAGAGCAGAAATCTTATCGAGCAAATGTATATACATACCCCAACTGGAAATGACTTTCCCAAGGTGGCCCCCCCTCCCCCCTCCCCCTTGCCTATACCGCGAGCTCTCGCGCTATCTCGCCATTCGCTGCTTTCAGCGCGACGTCATTGAGAGTTCGTTCCGGTCCACGGGAAAAAAGGAGCTCGACTCTCGCTCTCTTTCTTTCCGAATGTCAGTTTAAAATCAAGCTCGCCGAGCCCAAATGCCTTTGTAATCTCGAGGCCGATCGGTTCGAGATACTTTATGAGAAAAGTCGCTATAGCGCGGCATGCCATTTCTTCGAGGCTATTTTTAGAGAAGGAGAGGGCACTCGATCCCCCGTCCGTCGTTCAAATCTGGGAATATGTCTCTCTCTCTCTCCCGGTCACACTTTTATGAGCGATTTTATTGCGTTAATATTTCCTCGGGATTCGGCTCACTTGCGCCAGTAAATGTGCCCGGGACGGCGAGAGACTGCCATCGACGAAACAAGGCCGAATTCTCGCAGCTGGATATTAAAATGTAGCTGTGTCTTCTTTGGCGAGGAGGACGTCGCCGATAAATTTCCAATGCGAGCGCCGGGAGGATTTTTCTCTCTTTCTGTTTCTCTGCATTTAGGCGAAAAATGTAGGGTCTGATTACCATCGTATTAGCTTTTTGATTAGACTTCCGTCGTCCCTTTTCGCCGCTTCCTTTATTATCCGCGCACTCGTTTCATCCTGAGCACAAAGACCCTTTCCCCGGCTTTCCCTCCTTTTTTTTTGGTTAACTTTTCACATTCTTTATGCGCGCGATTTTACACGGCGCGTTTATGTTTCGCTCATTTCTCTCCCTTTCTTTCTCCTCATTTTTTTCAGAGACGTGCGGAAGACACGTGATATTTCTCAGTTTTAAAGGAGACACGCGATCCTTTAGTTTTAGGAAAAAACTCGAAAAGAATTCAGCACCGTAGAAATATTTCATGCAGTTCCATTTTTTATTTTTTCCTTTTTTTTTCTTCTTTGTATAATTTTTTCTTTATATTTTACGTACACAAATGTCAGTTGGACCTGTTAAGAAAATACATTTGGCATAAAAATATTATTTGCGAAAAGATTCATCTTAAATTCTTCGATCCGCTATTTTCCTTTTTATTAGCAAATATCAATATTTATTCTCATTTTTCAGTACAACGCGAAATACGTATCAAAAAACCTCTCCCAATCTTTAAACCTTCAACTTATATATCAATCACCTTGAAGGAAAAGAATAAGGAAGCTGCGAAGGAAGGAAAATATTTTATAACCGAATCACACCGCACATATATCTCTGTTTGGATATAATTTTGGGGTTACGAGGTGAACTGATAGTACGACGTTCCAGAAAGCTCTTGTTAGTTCTTCCATATATTATCTGTGCAGATTCGAAAATTGAAGGAAATTCATTACGATTCATTGCTCGCTTGCCAACCAACAGAAACCGGCATATTAACAATACTATCTCCTATATATACGCGAATCGACTGTAAAATATTTTATTATGCTTTACGTACACGCTCTAAATTTATCGAGTAAGAATACGAGCGCGCATCCGTAGGAATATAAAAATTTTCGCTCTAATAAAGACGAGATGAGTCGTAAAAGAGAGAAAAAAAAGAACGTGCAAATTCGATATACGTCACGATTTATACGGGAATAGAAAAAAGTGTTCAAACTTAATTGCAATCGATTGGAAGGGAATGAAATTGGGGACGCGACTATAACTCATTGACCAACGATAAATTTAAATTTATCTTTCAATTTCAGCTGAAAGGGCTGTATCGGGTTTTCTCCATTTTCAATTGCGCTCTGGTTAGCTTTGACCTTCATCGTACTTTTTTTAATTGCATTATTTTAAACGTTTTTCTTGTTCTACCGTCGGTTAGTTTATTACTTTATAGATTTTATTCAATATTTTAAATATTGGCGGAATGGAAAATAGCGTTTAATGGAGATTGACTTTTGGTAGAAATAAAAATTTATTGGAAACCAGGAGTTTCGATGATTTGATCAACTTTTTTTTATTCAGGATGTACTTTTATTGCACGCTCCGAAAAATTTTCTACGACATAAAAATTTATTAAGGTATAATAAAATTTCAGTAGAACGAATAAAAATTTAAAATTAATATTAAAATTTAAAATTTAACATTATTATAAGTTCATATAACCCCTACATTACTGCATAAAATCAATATTATAGCCGAATTCATAAAAATGTTAATATACTTTTAATATTTTCGTGAAAATATACTGACATTACATTTTTACGACGGTAATAAAAATTCTTTAAAAAAATTCTTTTAAAAAATTCAAAATTTATCAAAAGAATGTTGACACGAGGGTGTTTTCCTCCTTATTTTCTACCGGCCTAGATGCTCAATTTTCTCGCGCTTCCGACGGACCGCGGAGCGTGGCGGGGCTCTTCGTTCCAGAATTTCGGATAAAAGGATGCAAAACTTAAATGCGTATAGAAGAATAGACGCGTATTGCACTATTTACATTTTAGAATTTATTAACACTTAAAACTAAATAATTACAAATTAACTTAAGACTAGGTTTCGCTTCGCACCGATTTAAATTCGCGGGTAATATTATAATCGTAAATCGCGCGGCGATTTTCGCTCTGAACACAAACTCTAATCGTCCTCTAAATTCGCGCCCTCGCTTTTCGCTCGCCGGGTACCTTGCGCCTTGCTCCGGCTTTCCTGCTGGCGGGTTTCCGAGGTTTCTCGTTCGGAGTGGTTTCGCTGGTCGCTTCGTGCCGTGGCGAGTTTGCTGATCCCCCTGTTCCCCGCAGATCGACCGTTCCTCCGAGGATATATTGTGTCCTGTAGTTGACCGCTTCAGGTGTAGGGTACCTCGAGTCCCGGGGTCCTTGGAAGCCGCGAGTTGGCCTCGGCGTGCGGTCGCTTAGCCGGACCGATTCGGAGAGAGCGAGGAGGGTTTCTTAGAATTCCCTCTTGCCTATAGCCTCTTCCGAAATCACCCCTCCTCGGCGATTCTCGGGATTGCCCCTTCCTTATCATGCGCCTTGACCTCTCCTTAAATTTCTCAATTACGCGTGAGTGTCTCGGCTCCTGACGCTACCCGATCTTTTATTTTCGCTTCGGTGTAACCGACCGGACGCTTGAAACATACAATGTATGTTTTATCATAAATTATTATAAATAAGGTATACATTATTGTCAAATCTCTCGTAGAAACGTTAAGCAGTTTTTAGCCAATTCTTAGCTTGTTTTGTTGTTGAAAACGACAAATTGCTATTTATTTTTTGTCATTATCAAATAATTAAATATGTTTTCTCATGAATATATTTCAGTGTAATGATATTTTATCTTTTAAAATGATTTTCCAATTGTTTTTATTGAATTTAAAATAGACGTTAACCAGCCCAACCGGTTAATTTTCTACCAGGGATTTTACACTTCACGATCTTGCAGTTTAATCTAAAATGCCGAAACACGACCATCCCCGTTCAACCAGACGACGTGTGACTTTACTGAACACCCTGTAAAAAATATTCCGTCCGCACGAAGCTTAGCGAAAGGAATTTAATCTTTCCTGTCGGGCGTCTCGCGAATTTCGGGGCACAAAAATTGTCTCGCGGCTCAGTGGCAATATACAGCAGCGACGCCGGATAAATTTCAAGACTCGCGCGAGGGAAAACAGACTGACAGGGAGCTGCAAGAAGCGCGATTGCACCTGACGCGTCGATCGTCATTGCCCTCGGCTGCCACGGCACGTAATGCGTGCGCGTGGTGCTCCGTGTCTGTCTGTCGTCGTTACGGGAGGGTCGCCGGTGTCGGTGTGGTTGAAAATTCGCTTAGAATGGTGTTCCGCCGCGGCAAGGTGATCTGTAAGAACGAACGGCGCTGGCAAGCGAGCTCGATGCACGTACGCGATTTCTGATGGGGAGTTATAGGAATTGGGGCTTGTTTAGAGGGTTGAAAGGGTTGAAAAAGTTAGATATTTTATATCGGCAGGATGTCAGGAGATCCAGCGTAATTTGACGCCGCTTCAAAATTGTTTAAAATAATATTTTACGAACCCTGGTAGAAATTATCCAGCAGACTGGCCAGAGAAAAAGCAGATCTCAACGAAATAGCCAATTTGTATAGCAGGTGGTATCCAATGACGCATCATATTCAAGAAACAAAACACCTTTAATTATTGAATTACAGTATACAACTGGAAATATTCATGTGATTGAAATTTATTTAATTAATAGAATTATTACATCTCCTGAATTACAGTTGAAGTTAATCATTTTTATATTTACTTATTCATGTTATATTTGTAATAAAATGGAAAACATTACAAATGTAAATAATGAATAATACAAAATAATCAATGCCGTATTGGAAATTGAATACGCTCTTAGAGTTCATACATGCAGTTGGAAAATCAAAGGCTATAACGTCAGCACTTATAACCATAATGAAATGTTTTTTCTGTCATTATCAAACATTTTCTAGTTTCAAAATGATTTTTAACACTTAATATTTCTGGTTATCGGCCATTTCAGGGTACATAAAAATAGAGGCACAGAGCAGCAATTCAGTCTTTTGTCGCGTTTTCGAAAACTGTGTCGGCATAAAATATAACGACGTGGAGTTGCGCGCGCGTTTTAGGAAAAATTGGCTAAGAAATATTGATTTATTTATCTGTTTAACGGACATAAAGCTGCTTTACACATAGTATTTACTACAGATTTTTATAAAAATATAACTCTATTACTTGTAATTAATATTCGTTATATTAAGAAACTTTTTCTATTTCCTCCAGGTAAATGCTCCACAAAGGTTCGAAAAATGTTTTATTTATAATAAAAATAAAGCTTTGATCGTCAGTATAAACTGTACTTTCATGTGCCATTTTAAATATTCATGTTTCTACCAGGGGCATTCGTTCATAAAAAAAAGCTATCCCAAACTACAAAAGCAGCTTCCTAAATTCTTCAGCTTACCTGTTA
Source organism: Ormyrus pomaceus (assembly GCA_900474385.1). Lineage (NCBI taxonomy): Eukaryota > Metazoa > Arthropoda > Insecta > Hymenoptera > Ormyridae > Ormyrus > Ormyrus pomaceus. Next base: position 15,345 of record UCOM01001941.1, read on the forward strand.
TATATATGTACGAACTATAGTTCTCTTCTAAAAAGGATTGCGCGAAACTAAAATTCGCAAATTATTCGAATATCTCAGCGCTTGTACGTACAGTGTGAGTGAAGCCGATGATATTCGCACGAATTGGTTAATCCTCCTCTCGAATCTACAGTCCTTTAATTACCGCACGCGCGTATCTCGAAAACAGGAACTGAAGCGAGAACGATTATTGCTATACCAGGTAGGGACGATTTCACTCATTCCAAGCTGATTCGCCTCGCGGCGCCGTAACTGCTTAAATTAGCGTTGAATTTACGGAAAATGCTGGCAAATAACACGTTGTGAAGACGAGTACACACTGAGAAACAAAATTTCATTTAATCAATGAAATATTCATTCATATATTTCCAATGAAATATCTAATAATTCAAAATATGGTTTTATTAAATCAAAGAATGAAAATATTGATAATATTGATATTCGTACCGCTGATCAGCGGTAAAAAGCTCTTGCCTAAAGAGCGGAGGCTCTGTGTTCGAATACGGGTTCGGGAAATTTTTTTTTTTTATTTTATTTAATTATGAATTATAATTGCTTTTTTTGCTTTTTTTTTTTGCTTTTTTTTTGCTATTGAAGCAATTTTCAATATTAGGCAAATATTAAAAATTAAAAAATATTATACATTGGACATATGCAAAAATGAAGTAAACCATTTCATCGAACCAATATTTTCATTTTTTGATTTAATAAAACCATATTTTGAATGATTAAATATTTCATTGGAAATATATAAATAAATATTTCATTGATTCAATGAAATATTTTTCTCAGTGCACGTCAATTAAAAACGTGCAATTCCGGCCAAAAAAGCTGGGAGGCGCGATGGCGAGATGGAAGGGCGTTATTAATTTTCGAGTTTGTCACTCCCTAAGCCTGTTGGAGCTATCAGTGTAGTTCAGGCCCACATGTAGCTTTATCCGTATGTCATTGACGATATTATTCTGTAGCTCCGCACTTTATTCTTATTATTTGCATACATTTATAGAATGTTTTATGCATTAAAAAAAATTTACATTTGCATAAAAAGAATTATTTAGTATTTATTCAAAGAAAATTTTTTTAACAAAAAATGTTTTTAATAATACTAATTACAATATCATAATTGAATGAGCTGTCTAATGAAACATTTTTAATTGAATTAAAAGCCTCTTTCTCATGAGAGGTACACTCAGAAATCCACGCAATTCTCTTAAAAATAGAAAAAATAAAAATCTCTCCCATTCCTCATAAGAATTGCGAATGAAGTTCGTTGCCGCGGCGGGCGAGAGGGGAGAAAATTCGACAAAGCCCCCGAAAGAAAAGGGGGAGGCGAAAACTCGACGGAACACTGCGAGCGGGTAAAGCATGCGGAAAGTGTAGGGGAGAAGCTCGGCGTGTAAACGCCGATAATACGAGAGCGTCCTCGTCGTCGTCGTCTTGATCTCCATGCGAGAATCAGCGAGGCGGCGGAACGGGGTTCGCCGCGAGCACGAGATAGTTTTCCCGATCGAAGGAAAGATAAGAGATTCCCGCGGCCTGGGAAAGGAGTAGTCGAGCCGCCGATAAATAGATATAGGCACAATGTCGCCGAATCCCGCTTTTCTTATATACATCGTCTACCTGTGTGCAGCCGCGATTTCTCAACCGAGCTGAACTGCAATGTTTATGGCTCGTTGAAGCGAATCTGCCGCGATCCTCTCAACGTTCCAACCTGCTAACTCTCTTATATAGGCTGCTCGATTTCTTATCCGGCTGCGACGACGCTATCGTCCTCTACAAGATAAGAGATACTATAATTTAATGTAATCTTTTCCTGGAATATTGAAATGTAAGCGTCAAGTATACCTCGTATTTTTTCAGTGTTTTCCTTTATTTCACATCTTAAAATTGTTGAGCTCGCGGATCAATACCAGATTGCTTTAAAAATTCTCTAATAATTTACGTTCATTAGCAAACTACTAATTTTTTAATGCGAAAAAATTTCTATTGACAATGAAGAAAAGAGCCCGCTTAATTATGGAGATTCGAGCTTTCGTAGAACAATAGTGCCTCGTTGTATCTTTGTTACTCCCGGTAAGCCACAAGTGAAAATAAAAATTGAGAGGTAGGAGTGTGCCGCAAAGGAAATGACGCGCGTGCACTTGTCAAGAGCAGGCATGTAAACCGAAATTTCATTCCTTCGAACGGAATCGCTCGTCGACGTATCGGCAAAGGGGAAAAGTGCTCTCGCGACCAAAATAGCACGTCGGCGAAGATAAGCGAGACGATATTAGAAACCGAGGAGGCGAAGTAAGCATTTCGCTTTTTCAGGCATTACCCGCGAAGAAGGCGGCTTTGTGCGTTTCGCGCTCGGATAAAATAGGAGCCTCAGGCGGAAAATCTGTAAAGCTGCCCTAAAAGTAAAACATCGAAACGGGGGTGGAGGAGAGCAAAAGTGGCTTTTTCCCGAACGAAAAAGAGAGAAAAGATAAGGCGCGCCTCCTTTGTTGGCGTATTTACGCGAGAGAACATAACCGCACGGTTGACTCGGGAGATCGGGGGCTTTTAGTTGCTCCCGCGAGCGGGCGCATTTGTTCGAGTTAGAGATCCCCGGCGCGCTCCGCACTATTTTACTTTTGTGCGAGAGCTCGCCTCGAGCTTAAATATTCACGACTCATATGCAGTATCTCTTCGAGGCTCGGCGGCAAGACCGCCCGGCCGTTTTTCAATCCTCTCCTCTAACAGTTTTTCGCGCGAGAGAGAGAAAGAGAGAGAGCCCCGTTCGAGCCTCTCAAAGAAGCCGGTCGTTTAATACTATTTAGGGGCGCTTTTCACCATTTTAAGCCAAATCCGAATTCGAAAGCCGGGCGCGAAGTTGTTGCCCGCCGCGGCCTCATAAAATATTAGCCCGAAGTGGCGGAACGAGCTCTTCTCTCAGAAGAATGAATAAGCCCCCGAGTTTGTTGGAGTTCGGAGTAACCGTGTAACTAGGGGGCTACATTATGCAGGAGCCGACTCGTCGGTGTGCGCTTGGCGCGCGGCATTAATAAAATAGCCGCGCCGAGTATTTTTATACCAAATGACGCTGTCCGCTTTGAGCACTTGAGCGTAAGAAACTTTTACTTTGCCCGGTGCGCAGGCTTGCTTTTCAGAGCCGGAGTGGGCGGCGTTATCAAAAGGTTTACGGGACGCGCAAAGTTCATTAAATTGTAAATTTTCAAAATCAAACTACGTAATTCGTGTAGCAACATTGCTTTACGTACGAAAATTTAACTTCAAGCTCGTTTCTGGCAGGGCTAATTAACGTTAACATTAAACGCAACTCTTTGGTTAAATAAATATATAATTTGGATTACCAAAAGATAAATTTAACGAATTTATAATAAATCTGTAGTTACACTGGCTGAATATTTCAAAAATAATTTGATGGACTCAATGAACTTTATTACAAATATAAACGAATATGCTATTGAAGAGTTATTTTCTAATAGAACGAAATAATTAATTTATTTCTGATTAAAACATTTAAGTCCTTTCTGACGATGAAACGTTATTTAGCAAGATGCAGCTTCTATCGTTAGAAATTTTAAGGAAACCTAATAACGTCTCGTATATAGAGAGAAATTTTGAATTAAAAATAACTATATTTTCACTAGATATTGAATAAATTCTTACTAATGTTTACTATGCAAGTGTTACATTAAATTTTAGTACAATATTTACGTACACGAGTTGTCTTCCCATACCTCCAAAGTACTTTTAACATGCAAAATTTCTCTCTGCATATAAAACAAGAATTCGAGCTGAAAATTACGATGCGAGGTGATAACAAGTATTTCACGTGAAAATTGCAAACCAACGACGCTGCAAACCTGTACACACATCATCCAAACCTCTCTCCAGCATCCCCTTAATATACGCGGCAATAAGTAAAAGAGTCCGTTTATTTCGCCAACAAGTCACTTGCAAGCCCGATGCCCATCAAGCAGAAAGACTAGCAACTCACAGTAATCTTCTGCCCATAAACATCAAAGTGCGGGCAATCGCGGCGTGTATACATAAAAATTGCGCTCGCAGCCCCCGAGCCGCGGCGGCGTAGGAGTAATAATTCCGCAGTCGGCGAGCCAGGCGAGGCGCGAGGGCTGTTTTATTCCCCTCCCCGGGCCCCCTTTTTCCCGCAGCTCATCAGCATCCATCAGGGAAAACAAAGCGCGCGCGCGGCTCGCTTCCCGCGAGCCATTCGCGCCTCGCTGTAATAACTGTCCCCGACCGAAGCGCGAGCCGAGCCGCTCTATGATATATATGTATATACAAGTGTGCGCGGCCGGTCCCTTTTTCGGGCTGTCGAGCGAGCTCGTATAATACAGTTTAACGATTGCGCGAACGACGCGTGCCGATGACACGCAGTGCCCGTTCGCCTACGCGGAATGTTATCGCCGCGCGTACGAGTGCAGCTTCGAGAATTGGCCCGGCGTCCGCGCTGACGTTTTATTATCGGGCCGACATTAGGGCCTGCTTTCCCGAGGCTGCCGCGATACCTGCGCGAAGCGCCTCGTGCAAGAAGGACGAGAGTGTATACTGTCGCCGCCGAATAGTTTCCAGAGCGCGCGGCGCGCTCCGCTTCTTCAAATCTTCGGCGCGATGGTTTAGGTTTATGGCTTTCGCAGTTGCAGTGGAAATTCTGAAGCGGGGGAAAACGTATACCGGGTTTTAATGTTCGATTAGGATCGGGAATAAATGATCTCGTTGACTTGACTTTAATTTCCGTAAAGGAGAAAAATTTTGAAGAAAATTATTGGTTGAGCAAGAGCAGCACCTTCATCGTCTCATTTAATTATACATTAATTAAACATTAACTCGATTATAAAAATATGTATATCATTGTTTATTTTTAGTCTAGCGTGCATAAAATTCAAAATACTCAAAAAACTACTAATAAGTAATGCATTCTGAACACACAAAGAGCATTTCATTATAAGATGTTATGGATTCTCATTAGTTCCTTTATCGTTTGCAGCCAGAAAAATAATAATTAATAGAACAAAATAGAATAGAATTTGTAGAAACTGCACCGAATCTTTAATAACTTGATATCGAATGCTGCCCTAAAATTGTCCATTTTTCTCGAAAAAAGCGCTCCTGATTTTAATTCGAAAAGTAAACATCGCTCGGCGCTTTCGTATATCTCCCAGCGGTGCTCCAACCGAGTGCGATCCAAAATCTAAAGCGCGTCCCTCGTTCCGCTCTACATAGAACCAGAATTGCCCGTGCCTTCAGCGGTGTCTCTCCCCCTTTGGGCGAGAGATTTTCATGCCAGAAATCAGAAACAGAGAGAGGTGCAGCTGGCGGCTGAATATTGAACGCGTCCGGCGACGACTAATAACGTTAAGCTGCCGAGCGATGCGAGAAAGCGGGCGGCTCGCGGAGCCCCGCCGCCGTCCGCGCGCAAACGAATCGGAACTAAATTCCTGCCTCGGCGCGTATGAATACGCATAACATACGATTTCGGTAAATAATCGCCCCCGGGCATTTGCGCGCGGCTCGCTCTCGGGCTGCACTCGTCTTATAGTCGCAACGTCTGCACGTGCCTATACATATGGATTTTGTGTGTAAATTATCAGACCGGCAAACACGCCGTCCGCTCCGCTCCTTTCCCTCCCCCCCGAGCGCTCCGACTTCGAATTCACTTTATTATTCAATGATCGAGGATTAAGGGACGCGTGACTGCGCTCGTTGGGTTAATTTTTAAACTGATCGATTCGGCGCTCGAGATAATCAAGAGTTTTGTTAATTCTTTATTATACACCTTCAGAAATATAGTCATACGTTTTTCTTTTTTTTAAATTAATTGCATGTCAATGAAACGTCGAAAAATTTTTCGATTCAACGATATTTTTTAAAGATTATTTTCTTTTTTAACTTAATTTTTATACGTATAATATCTTTCAGAAATAAAGATTTAATACTTATTAAGTGAACGTTGTTCATTATTCAAATGTATTGTAAATTTCATTACAACAATGTCATGCAGATCATAAGACAATATTATGTCTTAAAACTGCGAGAAAAAATCGATAAAAATAACGATTCCTTGTTAATGGCTATAAAATCGTTTTCATTGCTACCAGGCTTATTAACATATTAATTCAATTTAGCATTCATCTTTAATTTCGTAATATATTTTCTTATCGAAATTTTATTTTTCTCGTAATTAATTCAATTTCAGAAGGAGTATAAAATTATATATTTCACTCATAATATTTTAACGGAATATCTTCTCATTAAAGCAGATATTAGAATTTGCATGAAAAACGATGTTACACTGTTTTGCTTCTGACTTTAGTTTGGCTTTCAAATCTATTGCAATTGTTCGTTCATTAAACACTATTATTACAGTTCGAAAAATAGTTCATGCGTGAATTCATGTATTTTCAAATTGAATTAATATTTTTCATCACTCGACATTTAAATTACACATCAACTGCACGCAAACGAAACTCGCCGAGCGAGCCTAAGAATCCTGGATGTACAAACACGTACGTCCTGTCATTTGCACGCACCGCTGCTGTTTAGCGAAGTTTCTATTCCTGCGATTCGTCCTAAGATCGTCAAGCCGTAAACACTGCAGTCGCGTTCGTGACATTTCAAGAGAGATTGCATAAATTGTTACCTAAGAATAAACACATAAATTGCTGTGTTCTTAATAAAGCTCAAATGCAAATGAGCGTATATTATGCTCTTATCAGCTGCTTTATGCTGTTATTGGCTTGCTCGATCACCGTCCATTAAACATTTTGCATTCAATTACTCTTCACAATAGGAGTATATCTATAAATCATGTTGCAATATTATTTAAAGTGGTGAAGCAAATTATAACAACTGTAATGTTGCCTTTATCCTCGATAACGAGTACCATTCAAATTATTTTCAGCCTTTGCTTTTCATCTATCATTTTAACTTTCTATAATACAAAAAAGTTAAACCAGCCTAACCAATAACTTTCTCAACTTTATATGCAATATTTCTTACTGGAGTTCTAATGAAAAAGTTAAATCAATTTTTAATTAAAAACTTTTAGTGCTATGCAGTCCCAGGTTTGATTTTCAGCCGAGTAACACCGTGCCTCATTTTTCGGGTCCTCCTTTTTTTATATACGTATAATAATATACATAGCTATATCATTAATAGGGAGACAAATTGCGTCAGACTATTTTAAAAATAATGTTTCAAGTATACGCGAGGATATGAGCAATAATTTTTATACTGTTTCATTCGAGTATATATATATATTTGAAAATCCGCACGGAATACGCTTTTCACCTCGCCACCTCGGCGAGTAGCAAACTTTGCCTGATCCTCTTTGGAAAAGAGAGAGAGAGAGAAGAAAGGGGAGGAATTAAATCATTCCGGCCTGCGAATTTCATCCCGACGATACATGCAAATCAACCATCCAAAAATGAACGAGCCGTCGGCGCGCGCATTAGAATAACCGTATCGCATTCGAAATCACCGTGTTCCCCACGCGAGGCCGCGCGCCGCTGCAAATCCTCCCTCTCGCGGCAGATTTTTCGCGATAACGGCTGAATAAAATCGAGCGCGGGTCTTTTTTTTTCCGCTGCACCACCCCGCCCCGAGTAACGCTCCGCGCGAGTTTCTCTTGGCGCTTCGGCACTTTGCTCCGACGAACCTCAAATTCCCTCGTCCCACCGAGCGAAAGAGAGACAATGTTATTACTCGCGTCGAGAATAATAGTGCAAATTTGACAGAGTAAATATTTGAAATTTGAAATTAGAGTTCGCCGTGTTCACTGCGGGACCTCGCTCCTATTCTGTTTGATTATAATTAAATTGTTGATGAGCGTAGAGTACTGATTCAACAATAGAAAATTAGACGTAGACAGTTTTAGCAATCGAATTTTAGCAATCAATAAATATATTTATTTTATGTATGCGGTCTATTTTATACGCGAATATCAACAGAAAGAATATCTCGCAAAGTGAACGTTAAATTGAAAGCACGAAGCTTACACGAGACGAAAAGCGCTACGAAATCACTAAAGCCTCCTTGCAATTGGATTCCGCCTCCACCGCGATAGCCGTGCAAACATCTTAACCTCTCGCCGGCGACTTTCAAACAAGCCCGTGTCTTTTTTTTCCCCCTGCCGCCTGAAAAGCCGCGCGCCGTGCACAGCGTTCGAGCGCACGCATACATCTTCCCCCGCCTCTGCACCGAGTCGAGCGTCGCGAGAGCAGGGGGAATCCCCGGCTCTCGCTATCCATTTCTTCGCCCCTTTTCCCTCTTCTGGCACTTAGCCGCGCGGCGACGCCGGCGACCGGTCGCTTCTGCACGCGCGACGATATTTCTTGAAAAGTGCTGAGAGCGCGCGCGAGAGCCCCCGCTTTTGTGGCGGGATATATACTTTCGCGAGCCGCGGCGATTTCTTTGTTCCCCCCCCCCCCCTCTCTGGCGAAGGAATTCCTAAAATACACCGCATACCGGCTGCTTGTCGCGGTATAAAAATTATGCGCGCTCCCGCATTTTTTTTTTGGCCCCGACGCCGAGTTAACCCCTAGATCTGTATGCACGGCTTTGTCTCGGGGAAATGACGTCTGCTGATTCGGAGCGATGGAATAGCCAATTTTTTTGTTTGCCTGCATATATAATGGAGCGATATAACGGGAAACCATGCTGCATTGTTAACGAACATTGCACGTCCTTGTTGATGAAAGCTTTAATTCATTAAAACATTCAATTGATTTGCTGTAATAATTGTAATGTATTTAATACACATTTACAGTTATAAACTCTGAGATTTCCAATGAATTCATTATAATAATAAATGTATGTAAATTGTATGTTTTAAATAACAAGAGCATTAATATTTATTAACATTAGATTAAAAAGTTAACAATATAAAACTTGGCTTTCCAATTAAATTAAACCAGCTCATCCCGATCTCTATCGACTTAAAAAAGTTAAATACGCTGTTGAATAAAACAAGACGTGCGCCGAAAAGTTTCGAAGTAAGTTAGAAAAGATGATTCGCGTAACTAATTTCCAACGAAACTTCGCTCGCGATTTTATTCCCCGGGAGCTTCCACGTCGCCTTAAATGTTTCCATTCCCGTAATGCTCCTCCAAAAAATCAAATCTTCCTCCTCAGATTTCGAAGAGGTTCGCGCAGACCCACACACTCGCGCGGACGATCTCTCGTCCGTTAAAAAAGAAAAAAAAGGAAAAAGAAGGAGGAAGCGCGCTCAAAGCGCACGTGAATATATATAGCAGGCGAAAAGAATGGAATCGCGTAAAAGTCAGCGACAACTGCTTATATAAGTTGCGCCGAGCTCCCGTTTCTCACGGAAGAGGAACAGAATCGAATTCCTTTCCCGTTCAGCTCCACGTCCCAGAAGCGGGGGTATTCAATTTAAAAAAGGAGAAAAGAGAGGAGAGAGAGGGAGGCTCATAAGGCAAGCGCTCGCAAGCTCGATCTCACTTTCACGGCTGTATATTTTTCACCGGGAGCGTCGCCTGATCAGCGATTTCCCTCCGATACACGGCCGCTCTCGGGTGATGGAGGGGCCCGCTGATGCGCCACATTTGTTTCGGCGCCCATCGAGCTTCGGGGATTGTCAGCCTGACGGATGCTCCCTCTCGGACTAATGAAAACGCTGCGGGGATTAAACGACGTCGCCAGCTCCCGGGGATGAATGCACTCTCAGACAGCTTCCGAAGCAAACTTTCGATCCTTTTTCAGCCAGGCATCGGAGTAGCGCTTTTCGGGAATAAGCCGCCGAAATGCATCGAGTTCGTTAGCTCGTTTAGTGGTGCTTTTAGTCTTCGAACTTTCAATTTGCATATTATGGTCGCGGCCCGCTGACTATCGTCTCGCTGCGTAAAAGTGCACTTTTATATATATGGAAAGAGCTGTTGGCCGCGAGTGAATAACTTCTCTCGTACTCGAAAAACTAGGTTATGCTTGATATCGAACTGTTGGCGCAACTTTTCAAACACACATTGGCAAACATTTTGATTAGAAAAAATTCGGAAAATGTAAAAAATTTTCACTACAAGGTAGAAGAAAAAAATGTTCTCCTCGCGGCAGTCAAGCTAACGTACTTCAAAATCACACATCTTTCTAATATAATTGACAAAAGAGCCGAATTTCCGTTGGAGAAAGTCAAGCAATCAAAGGGGCCTCGCCAAACTAAACAGCAAAATCAGAGCGAGCGAGGAAACTTAGCGGGAATCTGCGAGTCGATTCCATTACGCAGCTGCTGCGCCCTCGCTCGGCTCGGAGGTAAAATTTCACTCGCACCCTGGGAAAAATGAATTTCCCCGCGAAAAGAGGGAGCCGCGGCTGGAAAAGAAAGAGAGAGAGAGAGAGTGGGCCGTCAACGCGAAAATGCAGAGGAGCCTGCCTGCCTCGCCTCTCTTTTCTCGCTCGCTCGTATTCAAATCATGTCGCGAGCGTATACGCTCGCGCGCGCACCGCTGTCGCGCTGCAAGTAGAACAGGCAGAATTACTCCGACGTCGTCGCAGTCTCTCCCCCACGGCGTGTCCCGACGCATTACAAGCGTACGTGCAAGTACGGATGCAGGCTGGCTCAGCGCGCGCCTTGTACTCGCCACTTGATTCGCGCCCAAGTGCGTCCGTTGGGCCTTTTTTTTAACCTTTTTTGTTCTTGGGATGAGAGATTGATGTTTCGGGGGCATTGTTTCGACAAACCTGAATCGATTATTTTTTAACGATTTTTCCTCTGTTCGCCTCGAATTGATTAATTGTTATATATGAAATTACTGCAAATCACAATGAACGGCAATTTCAACTCCATAAAATACACCCGTAATATTGTTTTCAAAATAAATATATACTGTACGGTGTATAAAGTTCATTCGGATTTCAAACTGTCAAATGCAATCTATTTAACGAGTATATATTTAATTAACCACTGAACAGCTTGTCTTGTTAATTTGTAAAGTGTATACATATACGGCAACTTCGAACCTGAAAACGTAGAAAACTTTCTACCCTTTACAAATGGTCTTTTATCCTTTAGCCACTTCTTTATACCTCAAAGCTACGAAGCTTGCTGCTCCTCATGATTAAAGTATTCGCTGCAAAGAGGAAAGGCAAACAGGTGCCTGTTCGCTACTATCCAATGTAAATGAAATTGAAATATCAAAAAGCCTGAAAAGAAGTCTATAATTAAAACGAAAATTCGACAAATATTTTCTTAATCGAGCTGAATTAATTTCGCTGAAAATATTGTTTTCTTTAATTCAATTATATTTATTGCTTGATAATATATTGATAACATTTTTTTTATTAATTATAGTTCACTTTACTTTAAAAATATTTATAAAAAATCAGATAAAATATCTGAGAAGTAGTAAAGTAGCCTTTTATAACTTTGATTCGTTAATTCTACATTTTATGAAATAGCATTAAGAAATTATTTCACGTAGCGCGCATTTGAAAGCCGTAAAGTTGAGGCTTTTCTGTGTTCAACAGTCACGTTAGAGCAGTTCCACTTATGATCTACACTCATCGTAAATAAAAAGAGCTTTCCATTTTCACGGGCGGCGTCTCGAGACTATGGCACTGATCCGATAGAAAAAATTGAAGTAAATGTATTTGCAGATGAAATTGAGACAAGACCAATAGCCGTGAAATGATAAACTTTGAAAAGGCACCTGTTTTTTTGGTGCGTCTTATGCACAAGCAAATCTATCATAGCTTAAAAAATGTTCGACAAACAATACAGTGACAGTCAATCAATAACTCAACAATCTATTGTAGGCAGACTCGGAAAAAATGTTGACGAAGTGAAACGTGTAAAAGAAAGCAACGCTGATAACTAATGGTTGATATTTTTTATGATTTAAAATCTGATAAACATTTTTAAGCTCTTATACAAATACATAAAATGTAAAAATAGAAAACTGGATAATTGAACAATCTTAAAATATTAAAAAATAAACTAGTTTTGAAAGTTATTTTCTTCCCGTAAAATATAAAAATAATAAATGATGAATGAATTCATGACCAACTGGGTAATTTTATTAAACTATTTTTATATCATGGATAGAAGTAGTGTTCTGAATAATAAACAAAGTTATGTAATGCTTCCTAAATGATAATGACAAAAGCTACATCATAAAAGATACAATTTATGGTAATACATATTTGCAGTTCATTATAATAACGGATTATTATCCAAATACCATGTATTTATAGTAAAGATATAAGTTACACGTACAAATTATTTGTATATGGCCAATGAAATGTTAAAATGTGCAATACCATTTGTGCGGAAAATCATAAATGCGATAGTCACTTTGAAAACTTACATTTCCCATTTTCCAGTTCATATTAACAGAAAGCCTGAATTATTTGTTGTTGCAGGTGAAACTTGAACAGTTAAATCTGCCATTCCAAGTGATGTGACGCTACGATGACGCAAGATTCGCAAAGAGAAGGAAAACGATCGTGCCTCCGAGCGCGTTACCCCGTCAACGTAATACCCTTCTTTCTCTTAATTCCGTCCTTTTTCTTATCCGAAATTCGAGCTCAGGAATGTCCGCCCTCCGAATTAATGGCTTGTCCCTGTTACAATTTCGAAGATGGCCTCTTTCTCGAGTGCGCTGGCGCTACTGAAGAAACTATCAAATCTACTCTCTCGGTCGTCATGGCTTCAGCAGGTATTTTTAACTTTCCTAAACCGTACGGCGGCTCTTTGAATTTTTTCGAAAGCTATTGTTTGAAAGCATTAAGAATATTTTTCTTGTAATTATTTATTATTTTTATATGGTTTATATCGAATTCAGTATAAAAATTTAAATAATATTTGTAAATTTATCTTATATATTTATGTTATTTCAGGAGAAGATGTAGTTATACAATCCATAAGCGTTTATGAACTAGACAAACGCTTAGAAGTGTTGGAAGAAAGTACGTTTCCAGTGGGATCGAAGATCAGGCATTTGCAAATATCGCATTCTTGGCTGAAAGACGTACATGAGAGGGCATTTAGAAATTTGAAAAATAGCCTAGAGTCCCTGGCGTTGATTTCGGGTCGATTAACTCACGTTCCACAGAAAGCTATAGCTGAACTCGACGAATTAGTTGCACTGGATCTTGAATCCAATCTTATTCAAAATCTTGCATCCTATAGCTTTTATGGGCTGAAGCTATTAAAGCTTAGTCTTAAAGGAAATCAAATATCAGAAGTAGCGGAGTTTGCGTTTGCCGGTCTAGAGGATCACTTGACAGATTTAGATCTCACGGAGAATAAACTTCAACTGTTTCCCATGACATCGTTGAGGCGTTTTCAGAGCCTTTATTCGCTGAGACTAGCCTGGAATGAAATATCAAAATTGCCAGATGATGGACACTCCAAGTTGAACTCTTTACTCTTATTAGATTTAAGCAGTAACAATTTCGAAAAACTCGGAGAAGATTGCTTCCGACCCTGCCCACATTTGGGAACCCTTTCTCTGTACTACAACAGCATTGAAGATGTCGATAAAAATGCTTTCATATCTTTGACGCAACTCGAATCAATCGATCTCAGTCATAATAAGATCGTCTTCCTCGACGCAAATACATTCAAAGCTAATAAATATTTGCGCACGATTGAATTGAGTCATAATCACATACATTACATAGGCGCAGTTTTCTCCGAATTACCCGAATTAAGAGAGCTTTATCTCGCTGAGAATAATATTCTCGAAATTTCAGCTGACGCGTTCACCGGCAGTAACAATTTGACCGTTATTTATTTTCAACAGAATGCAATTCGTCGAATCGATGGGAAAGGCTTGGCAAACTTGCGTCAACTTGAGCAGTTACACTTCACCAGTAATTATATCGAAAAAGTGCCCGTAGATTTTTTCGAACACTGTTATAATCTCACGTCCTTGTCACTGGATGGAAACAAAATTCGAGAACTGCATCCTGGTACCTTCTCAAAACTGGATAAGCTACGCGAATTAAGACTGCAAGATAATCAAATATACGAAGTGAAACGAGACGTTTTCGATCCGCTACCCGGACTCCAAGAGCTTCATTTACAAAACAATGTGATTGCCGATATGGAGACTGGAGCATTGAGTACTTTGGGCAGCTTGCAGCACGTGAATCTCCAAGGAAATCAACTTACAATGTTAGGCGATATATTCCAATTATCTTCAGATAAGACGTCAGGTGGTAGTTCATTAGTGTCCGTTCAATTAGATAGCAATAGATTAGCTGTTTTAAATAACAATTCCCTGCGAGGTCAAGCTTCTGTAAGAATCATGTGGCTTGGTCACAATAAACTGACCCATTTACAGGCACCACTGTTCCGCGACCTATTGCTCGTAGAAAAACTATACTTAACGAATAATTCCATATCAAAAATTGAAGACGAAGCTTTCAAACCGATGCAGGCATTAAAAGTACTTGAATTGAGCCAAAACAAATTGAGTCACGTAACTGATCGTACTTTTTCCGAATTACATGAACTCGAAGAACTTTATCTACAAGACAATGGGCTATATAAATTGGATCCCTACTCCTTGTCAGCCTTGAAAAAATTAAAAGTCCTAGACTTGTCTAATAATTACATAACAGTATTAAATTCTATCATTTTCCAAGAACCATTGCCAATTAGAAATTTAAATTTAAAGAACTGTTCCATCCAGACAATAGAGAACAAAGCTCTTCAAGGACTGACGGAACTATTAGACTTGAATTTGGAAGACAACCATTTAACGGCCTCGGCACTTCAAAGACTTCATATTTCCGGATTGCAAATTCTCTCAGCCTCGGGAAACAATTTCAGCCATTTATCGGAACACAGCTTTAACGGGATACCTTCAATACAGCAACTCATCCTCGACAATGTACAAATATCACAATTGCCGGAAAATATTTTTGCCTTGAATGTCAATCTAGCGAAATTACATTTAAATCAAAACTTTTTGCGGACGTTATCGGTAGGGCTTTTTGATAATCTATTGGCCCTACGGGAGTTGCACGTTAATAAGAATAAACTAATCGAAGTACCGTACTCAGCTCTCAACAGTGCCAAAAATTTGGAGATTTTGTCTCTGACGCATAACGATATTGTTACCGTTGACGTCGGCAGCTTAGCTGCATTGAAGTATTTGAGAGATTTAGATTTGAGTTTTAACAGGATCGAATCGATGTCTGGTTTTGCATCGGCGAATCTTTCTAGATTATTTTCTGTTAATCTCAGCCACAACAATCTCAATGCGCTTCCCGCAAATTTCTTCACCCATTCTTCCATGTTACGAAGAGTGGATCTGTCGGAGAATAAATTTCGACAGATTCCAGCAATTTCTCTGTCTGGTCAAAATCTTCCTGGACTGACTTGGTTGAATTTGACGAAAAACCCGTTAAGCAAAATACACGAGATGCCAGCCGAGTCTAGGTATCCCCGCTTGCAAGAGCTGCACATATCAGGCACTAACTTGACTATACTCACGTCTCAAGACTTCCAAGCCTTCCCGGCGATTCAACATCTTTTTATCAGTCAAAACAGCATATCTCGAGTATCACCCGGTGTCTTCCGTAACTTGCCAAATCTTCTGACTCTTCATCTTGGAATGAATAGTATCGACATTTTGCCAAAAGAAAGACTACAAGGACTGCAGAATTTACGTATTCTTAATCTTACGCACAATCGATTAAAGGAATTGGAAGAATTCCCAGAAGACTTGAAATCGTTGCAGATACTAGATCTCTCTTTTAATCAAATTGGAATAGTGGGCAAAGTGACTTTTAAAAATTTGGTCAACTTAGCAGAGCTCCATCTTTATGGAAACTGGATAAATACCATTTCCAACGAAGCATTTAAGCCTTTGAAAAAACTTCGACTTCTGGATCTGAGCAGGAATTACCTGGAAAATTTACCGCTTAATGCATTCCGACCTTTAGAAACGCAGATACGAAGTCTTCGAGCAGAAGGTAAGAGAAAATCGAATTCTCGTTTACGAGAAACTTTGAAACTGCTAATTTCGTTATTCTTCAAATTCCATTATTAACTATATATACGTACATATAACATATAAATTAGTAGCCTTTTTCCGTACTTTATAAAGTCCCTAAAGTAATATTACTCAGCAGCACTTTGTTCTTTGTTTCAAACAACTAGAAAATCCTTTAAACTGCGGATGCGAATCGCAAGAGCTATGGGAGTGGTTGAGAGACCATCAGAAACTAGTCGGAGGGATAGGCAGAGGTCGCGGTGGCCGAAACGGCGTCGGAGTGAATAACGTCGAAGGAGGATTACTAAAATGCGAGCAACCACCAGAACTTCGAGGTCTAGTTTTCCTCGATCTTGATCCTCATACATTTTGCTCGGCTCCATTAGTAGTCAAGCTGGCTATTCAAGACATCCAACCGTTTTCTGTTCTGGTCTCGTGGCAAAGCAGGAATCACTCTGGCTTACACGGATATCAAGTTGCATATCACGCCTTGGGCAATGTTGACGAAGTAAGTAATGTTTTCAGCTTATATAATTATTACACTGTTTCGTAAAATTATCGATTTTTAATAGTCACAATATAGTAACAATATTGAACTCTTGAACTATTTAAATTTATTAACCTGTATATTTTACATAAAATTAATAACAACAGTAGTTAATTTAATTAGTAATTATTATTTTACATTGTAATTATTAACAAACTTTAGTGGATAATGAAAAACCGCTGCCAATTCGTTGACACTTAGCTTCCTCCTAACTAATTTATCGTTCCAATATTATCTCCGAGATTCATTAAAAACAATCGATTCCAAAAAAATAATTTCAAACTATTCTTTATTTAATTAATTATTCATTTTTGTATTATCATTTTATTTTTCTATCTCCATTTTGTAAATAAAAAAAATGTAAATAAAAATTTTGTTATTGGAATACTTAAGTCCTAAATATAGAATTTTGGAAACTCCATCCGCAAAACCTGATTTCGGGCAAATTTAAATGAAAATGCATATGATAAGACGTATCAAAATATAACGTTCAATAAAAGAGCAAAAATGTGATTTTAACCTGATGTTACCTTTTTACACTATCTTCCTTTAGAAGAAAATAAAAAAAGAGCAAATTTAATTTTCTCAACTAATTATAAGCCAAATAAAAGTAATTTTTTCTCTTTAATTGGAACTTTATTGCTGAAACCAATATAAACAATCATATTAAAATAATAATAATAATAATAATATGACTGTACTATGTTATATATATAATCGCGATACCATACACTAATTTAAAATCGTTATAAAACAAAAACTAGTAGATGAACTTCAAAAATTCTTTTTAATTTTGAAAGTTTAGTTAAAGACGAAAAAAATAAGTGGTCGATCATTGAAAGAGATCGATTATTCACTAAGATACAGCTATTCAAAAAATTGAAACAAAATAAATAAAACTTTAATATCTTTTGAACTAATAAGTTTCATAAGCAGAAAAACTATACAGCTCTGAACATACAAAAGATCTACCTTTTCCCAAAATT
>UCOM01001942.1:0-32835 GCA_900474385.1 Ormyrus pomaceus
CCACCCCTCCCGTCGCGGCGTAAAAAAGCTGTATATATAGGCGCTAATGCTCGCGCTCCAGTTTACAGTCGGGCTTTTTTGCACCGGCATTATAACCGATCGATTCGCATCGCGCTGACCTCATACACACACACACACTCGACTTAGCCGGCGACGATTTCACGGAAGAATAAAAATAAGCGTCTCTCTCTCCTCCTCGACTATCGCGAAGCTTACGCGAGATGCATCGCCGCGGTTTCCAGCGTCAATTAGGCTGCCGGATCCTTTATTACGTAAAGCTTTTGTTGCCGAGCAGCGGCCTTTGAGGCGCGATGGCAACCTTCGCCGGAGTCGTGTACGCTCTGCGTGCTTCAAGAAAATTTCTTTGATGCCGCTGCTCTTCTCTCTCTCTCGAGTGAGAGAGACTTTTTTTAGGTAAGCTTCGAGTCGAGGGTTTTTCTAGAGAATACAAGAGTTTTTCGGCTGCTTTTCACAAGAGAAAAATGCGAACGTATTGTCTAATCTTCGAGTCGATCAGCCGTTAAAATTGATTTCTGTCAGTTTCGTGAAGACGAGAAAAAAAAGTCAACGATTATTGCGAGAAATTTTAACAAGTTTCTGAAAAGTGCCAACCTATTTTTATGGGTCTAAAATTGACTAATCGATAAAGTGCCTCTCCTTATTTGCTTGATAAATTATCAACTATATAAAAAAAGTTAAGCATTTACTTATACGAGTGCAACATTTTTTATAACAAAATTTTGGATTGCAATCAAACTCCTTAAAATTCCTACAAGTTATTCGTCAAAGTTTATTTTTAAAATTGTTATCACTTTGCCACCTTTGCAAAAACAAAACTATTTATAAAATAAAGCTGTTTAGTTAAAATTAACGAAAAACAGTTAATAAAGATTCCAAGCTTTCGAGGAAACGCAAAGTACACAAGAGAGAGAGAGAGTGCAACACTCGGCTATGCACGATTGCCTGCGAATTGTATAGACATTTGCCCCGATTATGCAATAATCCTCCGTTGCATAAATTTCCAAGGAAATATTTGAATGCTCCCATGAACGACACTGGAAAAAGAGTCTCTCGGGTTTAACCGCTTACAAGCCGGCGTTTTTACCCCCTCGAAGCGAGTTTTTAAGAAGCGAAGAAATATTTTCGTAACGTTGTTTAAACAAATATTACAGAAGCGCGACGCGCGAAACTATTATTTAAGAATATAAGAAAAAGAAGAGCCAAAATTGACTAACACGCGATTCTATATTTATCCCGCTGACGTACGCGAACGTTCTTAAGAGAAAAATTTATTTTAAATTTGAAAAAAAAAATTTTTTGGTCGGCTGTTCCAAGTCTCCGAGATAAAATCAAAGTCTAGTTGAAAGGTGACAAGTTTAAGGTTATGTGATGAACCATTTATAGACCAATAAAAGAACGCCACTGAAACGCCAATTTCTGGATTGTTTTATTAAGGATTGGACTGCAATTTATAGCGCACAATTCGGTAATTTTTTTTTTTACGTCACATCCACATTTTGAATCAATTTGGTACTCAATTTTTCACTCGAGCATAAAAAATTAACTCCGAGAAAAGGTCTGGCAAATTTCCGCTAGAGCTGTGCCAGAGTAATATTTTATCGAAAGTCGGAAATGCCTCTTTGTCGCATAAACAGCTTCTCGCGATCGCAACTCTATTAATTACAACCCGAAAGCGAACGAAACCGTTGCAAAAGGACGCGTCAACCTAATTTTCAGCCTCGACTCCGACGCACAAAGCGGGACCCATTTTAAGGTGGGAAACGCAACACCAGGCGGCTTATTAAGTTTGCGAATTAATCATCCCTCGGATCTGCCTAAAGTTGGAACTTGCGGTGCTTCTCCCGGTAGGCGATGCCCAGCTTTCTTACCGGCTGATAGCGTTTCCCCCTGAGCGGCTCATCGACGCCTATAAATACTCACGCGACGCGGCTGGTATCAGAGCTCGGCTCCTTATTTTTAAGCCGGGCTCGTATCAAACTGAGTCAAGGTTGCACAGGTGGAGAAAACGAGAGAGAGAGAGAGAGAGAGAGAGAGAGAGAGGAGCCATTTTGAAGGATCCTCTCTCGCGGCGGCGGCGCGGGTGAAAATAACCGCGGGCCGAATTCCGCATATTTATAAATTGTCGCTGCATTATGTCACGCGAAGAATCGACACGGGGCCTCTTTCTCTCTCTCTCTCTCTTTCTACTCGCGAGAAGAGAGCGCAAGAGAGTCTCGAGAGCAGGCCGACATCATCGGCGGGCCAAATATAGCAAAGAAGATCGGGCGTCTCGCGGGGCCGAGAGAGAGGGCAGACTCGCACTCAGGTGCGACTACTACTATACTCCTCTCGGCGGCGGATCGATCCGCGACGGAGGAAGGAGCCGCGCGCCACGTCTGTCTGTCAAGCTCTCCGCCGCAGAAGTCAATAAACCCGCGACGGTGGCAGCTTCCTTCCGGCCTACCCCGGGAGTAAACACTCGCGGACACTGTACGCTGGCTGAGCGCGGGCACGCTTTTGAGGTTAGGTCGCGGCTGAAAATAGAGGGGAGCAGGATCTCTCGCTCGCTGACTCTCTCTCTCTCTCTCTCACTCTCTGGCTCTCTCTCCGCGGGAGTCGCGAGAAAATAGACGCACTTAGCGCGTGAACGCGCACGTGCGGCATCTCCTCGAGTCTTCGACTCGTCCAGCTCTCTCTCGGGCGAGAGGCGGGGCTGGACGAGCTACTTGCCAACTCTCTCGCTCTCTCTCTCTCTCGCTCTTTCTCGCTCCCACTCACACTTACAACAGGCATACGTAGTTCGCTCTACTTTCTTTCTCTCTGGCTGGGAAGTTTGCTGGATATATTTACCCATTTGTCACGGAGTCGGCCGCCCGGACTGCACCGACACTCGGCTGGCTGGTGAGCTGCACCTCTGCCCCCACCTACCGCCGCATACAGACATCACACTCGTGTCCGGGAGTCGCTCCTCTCCGAGGTAGAGCACGCACACACCGAGGCACTGGCTTTAACTTTAGCTCTCTCTCTCCCCGCTGAATCTTAGCTTTTCAACATGGCGAGCTGGCCGCCGCTGCTGCTGAGCTGCTGCTACGCTGCTGCTACTCCTAAGCGAGAGAGCTAAAGCCGCCGAGAACGGCCTGCTGCGTCGGGGACGCGAAACTGCGGCGCCCCCGTCGCCCGCGCCGAATGACGTCGCCACAAACGAGCAGGGCTGTAGCCGTAGAATGCAGCCCCCCTTTGGCATCGATCGCAAGCGGCGCGATGCTTTCTTTCCCCCCTCGCTTGCTCTTTTCCCCCGGCGATGGACGTTTTGGCGGTTGGATTTAAACGAGTCGAGTTGGTAAAAAATGACGATTTATTATTCTAATAAATAGAGTTTTACAATAATTCAAAACAATCACAGTGCCAGTCTGAGTTGTGAGTGTTGGAGGGAATCCTGCGCATTATTCGTACGAAAAGTACTTTTGCATGAGCTCCTCGTAAATGTCCTTGTCGGATTTTAGGAAGATGCAAAAGATAATGCGGTCCACCTGAAAATACAATTTCGTGAATAATTAATTGTTCAGTCGCGCGTTTTGGATAAGGTTTTAAAAAACGTACAGCGTCAGGATTGGCCAGCAAGAATTTCTTGACAGTGGACAGGGCAACCTTGGCAGCAGGTTTCTGTGGATAGCCATAAATTCCTGTTGATATGCAAGGGAAAGCAATAGTGCGAAGGCCATTGTGCAATGCCAGAGCTAGACAGCTTTCATAGCACTGCTGCAGTTTTTCTGGCTTTTCTCCTTGAGGTCCAACTGTGTGGATAACATCTAAAACAGAGAACTTACTGAAAAATCTTAGTTTTTAAAAATGAAGTATTTGTAAAAAAAAGCCTACATTTAGCTGGTAATCTATAACCTCCAGTTATTTTAGCTTCCCCTACGTTGCAACCATGCAGAGTAGCGCATTCTTCTTTTAAATACCCTCCTGCTACTCTGTGGATAGCTCCATCAACTAGATTCGAAACGATTTATAATTTCAATACTTTGTAACAAAAATTTAAAACAATCAGTAAAGTAACAGCAAAATATTGCACCTCCTCCACCTCCTAGAAGGCTTTGATTAGCAGCATTCACAATCGCATCGATTGCCAGCTTTGTTATATCCCCTTTCCAAATGGACACTTTATTTGCAATAGATTTGTCCACTATTTCAGACTTTCCTTCCTTCATTAAACCTATGGTTTCCTTATTTTTCTCCCAATACTCTGGCCAAGTCCATATCTCATCCACAATTGTTACCTCATAATTGAGAAGCTGTTGCTTCTCTAATGTGGACATAGCCAAAAATTTTTCTGCAAAATATAAACTTTTATAATCAACCTATTCTATTCTATAAATACTAGACAAAAAGTAAAACCTAAATTTACCTTTCTCAGCTGTGAAAGACATGGTTCCTCTGACGTTAGCTTGAGCAGTGAAGGAACTGCTGGTGATTCGTAGAACAGAATACAAACTTCTGGAGCTGAAGAGCTTTCGCACAAAAGGCAATGTCTGAAAGAGAGATAAAAAAATCAAAACTCTTTTGTAAAACGATAAACCTGCCATTATTGCTTGCAAGTAGATAATTTCACCATGAGAATAAATTTAAGTAACCTCGTCTGTTTAAAAGCCGAAAGTGTTTTTTAATATTATGTTATTGATTCGCCGATGTTTTAACTTCCCCAAATAAATAATGAAGCTCTGTTTTTGTTTTCAGACTGCCGACGTCGATTGGATTGATAGTGTAATCGTTCCTTCAGTTTATTTTTCCATAGACGGACGGTCGACCTGCTGACGATAATTCAGTAAAATATGCGAATCTTGTCTGTTATGAATTTCGCAAAGTCGCAAAATTGAAGTAGTGCTGACATCTTTCGGAAGACCAAAGAAGTAAAGACATATCGATAAAAATAATAATGTAGATCGACTTGCAAATTAAATAATTTCTTTTTAAAAAGTAATTCTTAAAGTAAAATAAATATATCTTTTAATAGTTGACGTGAAATGATTAAAGTTGAGAAAGAAATTTATGCATTTACTTTTTGTTGGTATACCAGATTGTTATCTAGGTACACATTATCAGCTGACGTTACACTTTTGACAATCGATAAATCCTGATATATATATGAAATATGAATTTCAAAATACTTTTGCATTACAAATTTGGCAAATTATAGTTAATTTGTTGGAATTTTTTTTTCATTTTATATAAACCCAATTTTCACTCGGAAAATTGATTGCGATATTGGAGACCATTCCAATTGATGTTTACAAATCTTTATCAAGTTTTTCTATAAGATGTTTTGCAATCTTAAACGTGAACAGTAGTAAGCGAAGTAGTAAATATGAAAAATAATGTTATAACGCATTTTTTAATCTGAGAAAACCTATACACTAGTAATTCATTTTGATAAAAATATGAACTGTTATTCAATTTAAAGCCAAATAAAATTAAAATTGCACTGAATTATACTTATATATTTAAAAATTTTCATTTTCAAGTTCATTGCAACTTATCTAAGCAGTATGAGATCTTTATTTTTAGTACACTTAAAGAGTGTTATTGACAATATTAATTTTCATCTTAATCATTTGAAGAATCTTATTTAAAAATTAGTTAGTCGTTACATTACAGTAGAATTTTCCCAAAAATACTCATTGAGATAGACGGGAATTTAGAAAATTCCGCTGAATCCACATGATAATAATTAAAAATCCCCCATTTGCAACTGGATGCGACGCAGTACTAAAATCTCATTACATTACAGAATCTAAACAAGATGCCAACGCGACGACATATAGGAATTATCCGTGGAAAACGTCAGAAACGTAAAGGCGCGTCTCCCCGAATTCCGGGAAAAACAGTCGTTCCTCGGGATCCGGTTGCTCAAAGCGAAGCGGAGCGCGGCAAAGCTCCTCCCCCCCGGGGGAGTCGCGCGGGGCGACCGAGCGGAAAAGGGCCCTTCGGGCGTGAGAGAGCTAGAGCCGAGCACGTGTTCGCTGCCGCCGCTGCAGCGCCGCACGCGCACCCAGACGGATATAAGGCCTCCGAGGAGGGAGGCGGCACAGATAAGCGCTTGACCCTCGCTCTGACCCGCTCGCTACGCTGTGACGCGCGTCTTCTCGCCGAGGCAGCATGGAGGCCGAATTTTCGAAGAAGCTGCTGCTGCTGCTCTCGCTCTTCTTCTGCGGAGTCCTCGCCGCGGGCGGAGGTGAGTTTTTGGAAGGCTCTTCCGGGGGGGTTTGCTTGTTCGGAGATGATTTTTGGCCGCGGAGCGGGTTTATGCGGGCGGCTGCGCTGCTTTTTCGGGCGAGCGGAGAAGCGGCGGTTGTTTGGATTCTTATGGCGGGCTGCGATTCGCGTTGAATGAGTGTTATGACTGTTTTAAATGCTTACTTTATGGATGTTGCTCTAAAGTCTGTTCAAATTTGATTAACTGGTAACGGGAATGTAAATTACGTGCAGAGCAAAGAATCGCGAGATTTTAAGCGGTCAAAGTTTAGGCGAAAATATTGCGTTGTATTAATTTCGTATTTGCTTCATATACTTGTGCATTATAATTTTTAACTCCTTTACTTAATTTAAGTTTTAACAAGAGGTATTTTAATATTTCCTAATCTTTGCCAGCAGATATTGAGATAAATTTGTCAGATTTAAAGTTTCGTAATCTTGCTAAACTTTCAGTGTCTTTAAGATTTATTTATATAAAAAGCAGACAAAAGATATTGTACGAAATATTTTATTTCAAGTTAACCAGCCGCGAATAAATGTAAAGTACAAAAAGTTGTGATTTATGAATGTTTTCGTCGTGTTGATATAGAATTTTAATCGTAAGACAACGACGGCTCATTGCTACGTTTTTTCCCTTCAGCAGAAGTTGGGAGTTTAAAATTCTTTTGAATGACTACTCTAAACTTTCTCGAAGTTAGCTGCACCAAACTAAAGTAAAGGAAGTTAAATATTAAGTACGCTTATTTAAGTTGACGCAAAGAACGCATTAATGATGTACGCTCACCTTAAAGATTACACGAGAATTTATAATAATATTCTTAATATTATTCATATCGAGATAGTCTCAAAATTATTAATTAAAATTTTTGCTTGCTCAGCTGCGACGTTCTTTTATTCAAGGAAACGATTCCTTTTAATAAAGGATTCTTCTTGAAATATTTTTATCGTACTTAAATTATTAAGCAGTTCATTTCAATATTGTCAATTCTGCGAAAACCTTTATTAGTTATAATAAAGCTATAAGCAGCAAGAAATAGCGTTGGAATCAATATTATAAAAATTCTTGGAAATTTTTCAATATTAAAACTTGCAGCACAAGATTGAAATTTAATTATATAAATGTTTACATCCTTTTTCAAAAATAAAAAGTTGAGTCGCAATACCTTTTCCTCCTAATTAAAAGAATTTCCTTCTTTTGTGCAACTTTAATTTGCCGATAGCTTCTGCAAAAAATTCTTACTGAATACGGAAACAATAACCAATACAACGTTGTTCCAGCTGAAAATGAATCCACCCCGGCAGCGCCTCCGGCGGCAGGGCTCTCGGACGCGGAGCAAATCGCCCAGGGCGAGCGGCAGCTGGGCGAGCAGATCAAAGCCATCCTGAAGCACTACCAGCAGCCCGACCCGATCGGTCTGCCGGGCGCTCCGATCCCGGACCCGATGGACGTCCCCGACATGAAGCACTCCTTCTCCATGTTCACCATGGACCTGAGCGCCATCAAGGTCTACGGCCTGAGCAAGTTCCGCATCGAGCACATCAGCTCGGAGCTCGCCCTCATGCAGGTCTCGGTCGCCCTGAGCATCGAGAACCTGGACATCAGGGGCTTGTACACCCTGCAGTCCTGGCTGTCCACCAGTTCCGGGGACTTCTCGGTGAAGCTCACCGGGGTCGACGTCCAGGGACTGGCCAGGCTGGAGGTCGGCAACGACGGCAAGCTGCACGCCCAGGATATCGATATGGACTTGACCTTCCAGAACATCGACATGGACTTTCAGAATTTGGGATTCTTCGCTTCCATGTTCCAGGGTGTGATCAACTCGGTTGGCTCCTTCATTTTCGACAGCATAAAGCCGTATATTTTGAAGGAAGTTAACACGAATGTTAGGTGAGCGTTTGGGTATTTTGATTTTTTACATCGAAATCAATTTCCCTGGATTTATAAATTTATAAATGATGCGTCAATGGTATGTAACTAAAACGTTAGAGATAGATAAGCACTCAAAATGCCACTTGAAACACGACGCAACACCAATTTATTCGAGTGCTTTCAGAAAACCCTCAGTATTTACAATTTTCAAGACATGTAAACTAAATTTAAAATTAGCCATTAAAACTTCCAACGTACTGAAGAACCTCTCGAAAATCCTTAAACTGCTCCTTTCCAGGGGAGAGGTGAACAAGCACATATCCCAGCTGCCGAACTACTTCCCGAACTCGATCTCGCCGTTCGACATGGCCGTGGCGGAGGCTCGCAAGCAGGTCTCCGGCCTCGGCTACGACCCCTTCAAGGTCAAGGACTACAGCCAGAGCATGGGAATGTTCACGGTGACGTCGTCGCACACCTGGCTCACCGGTCTGGCCAGCTTCTACCGGATGGGCAACATCACTCTCACCATGGAGAACGGGACTGTGAGTGCGAATCGCGAGCGGACTCGGGGGAGCCTACGGGTGGCGTGACAATTAGGGCGTAATGCGGCTCTGGTTGTTGCACAGGGCTGGACGGTTTTCATTTTCCTGAGAGGTGGAGCGGCTCGGGAATCTGGGCTGCGGAGGATTACGGTCCGGCGGAAAATTGATTTTTACGTTCATGCGTGAAATTTTTCATTTAGTCTAGAAAATGGATTCGTTATTGACTAGATTTAGATTGGTTATATTATCTAGAAAGATAAATTTAATCTTTTATATTATACCTTAATAATAATGATTTAATCTTTTGTATTACCAAAGGACTTCCATTCTAATTTTGCACACAAGTAAAGGTATACTAAACCGCAGACAATTCATTAAAGTACGGAAGTATGGAGTTCTAAATTAATTACAAAATCCGATAACCTTAATAGAAATATTTCTCTATCAATCGTCCCAGAAATTAAGTTCCTCGGAGGAGCGCAGTCTTTTTCGCCTCTCCTCCATCTTCAGCCATTCCGGAGTCAATTAGCATTAAGCGAAGCGAAGGCATCTTCCTTCCATCGCTTGTCTCACTCGTTTATCTTATTAGCGCTATCCGCTCCCCTCGAAACCTCCCTCCAACCGTACAACAACTCTCAACCGTCACCCTTCAATTTAACGGCGTGAAAATCGAACGACTAGTATCAGGATCTGGCCTATATACCGAAGAGCAGGCCACTGCCACTTTTAAAATAAAAGTATGTACATTCGGCAAACTTTCTTCGTTGCAGGTGTACGCGGTGATGGACGTCGGCACGCAGGAGATCGAGGGTCGCACGCACTGGGAGGTGAGCGTGATCGGGGGCGTTCTGTCCCGAGCGGGCACGGTCTCCTTCACCGTCGAGTACTTCCGCGTCCAGCTGAACCTCAGCCAGCCGCTGGACACGCGGAAGCGCGCCACCCTCGAGGAGCTCGACTTCGAGCTCGGCAACATCCAGGCGCGCATCCACGGCGCCGGGACCATAGATTACCTCATCGAGGCAGGAGTCAATGTCCTGCCGAATCTTCTCAGGTGCGTTTCGAGCGGGTTCGGACCGGGAAGTTTGGATTTTTGGAGATTGGCGAATTGTAGATTTTGGGATTTGAGAAAATGAGTGGCGGGGTGACTGGGATATTGATTTTATGCTTCTGAAATAGCCGCAAAATAGAATTATTGCTTTACGCTAAAGATTTTCAATTGCACAGACTACAGGAATAAAATAGCGAAGTAAAGAGTAGATTATAAAGTTGCGTTTAATGTTTTATAATGCTAAAAATTCAAATCTTCAACTATTTTAATGATTATAAAATATTTAAACTTGAATAATTAGTACATTCAATATTTGCTCATGTTCTATATGTTTTTCTGAACTTTTAAATTATGCAATTTAAATAGTAATACAGTAGTTTTTAATAAAATAATTTATTTATATTTCGATCAGAAATTAAAACTTTTAAATTTAGCTTTTTATTTAATTGAGATAAGAAAAATAAATCTTTACATAAACATTCAATTTATAAAAAAATCCCGGTAAACCAGGAATTTCCCAAAATACAAACAAAAAGAATATAAATGTTTTCAAAGCGTTAACTAATAAAAAATAAAAAAATAAATTCTATATTTACATAAACTTGCATGCGCATATGTAGAACATTGCAACAACAACAAAACATATTAAAAATGCTTTTTATTCGGACAAAACAAAACTGCGGTCCGACCTATATTTTATATCTCGCGTTTTCAAAACACTCCGCTCGAAAAACGGGGAAACGCGCGCCTGCTTTTGTGAGATTGCAACAAACAACGAGGAGGCGAAAATCTGTAGGTGCGAAGCGCAGCTCGAAAAGGAGGGAGAAAGGGACCTAATGGATTGACGATGAAACTTTTCTCCGTCGAGTAAGTTAGTTACTCCGAGGCGCTGCAGCGATCAGAAACTATTATCACGCGAGCGGATCGGGAGAAACTTTCGTCGATATTTTGCGTCATCGCGGGGAAAAGACTCACTGTACCGAGAGATAGAGAGAGGCTGCTTCATTCTGAGAGCCTCCTCCGCTGGGAACTATTAGGGCTCCACGTTTCTTTCGTTATTAGTACTTATTTTGTCGACGTACTGCTCTTAAGAGTTGATAATTGTTTCAAACTTAATAAGGCTTAGTTTTTTTTAGTTTTATAATGTAGACTAATAATGACGGTCGCGTTGGTATGAAAAAACGTATTTTATTTAATAAACCTTTGAGTTGCTTGATATTAAGAACGATAGTTAGTTTATAGAATAATAATACTTTTGAAATCTCTTAGTAAAAATTATATTTATTAAAGTATTAAAATACTTGGCTTACCTTAAAAATTGTTTGCATGTCAAATTAAATTTTTTTCAGAAGGTATGAATCATTATTATTTTTCTGAAATTATAAAGAATTATATTTTATTTCAAAGTACTTCAAAGTAATTATAAATGAAAGCTAAAAAATGGAACACATAAAAGTTCCTCACAAACTCTTAAATGCACTGTAATAAAATAAAACAAGTAACTTTACGTCTCAAAAACAATTTGATTAAAAAAACGTTGAAATTGAGTGCAGTTCTGAAACTCCATTTCAACTTCCATCTGCTGGGGCATTACAGCAGTATTTTCTCGATCTGCAACCGAAACGAATAATAATAACCGTTATGCATAACCCAAACATCCGCTTTCTTCCCTCAGGAATCAGATAATGGATGCCCTGGAGGGTCCGATCCGGCGGCGCATCCAGGACGAGTTGGACAAACTGGACGTGGAGAAGCTGATTCACGAGAGGATCCCGGACATCGCGGAGCACGCGCGCATGCTCCAGGGGATGCCGCCCGCGGAGGACGACCTCCTGGAGGACCCCAACCCCACGCCGCCCCCGGAGAACCCCGACGAGCCACCCTTCTCCGAGAGCGAGGAGGAGCGCGGTCAATCTTAAATTCCATCGCCGGCTGCTCTCCGATTTTATTCGCTGCCGCGCGTGAACTGGACTCTGGTGCAATAGGCTTCTTTGTGGCGGTTGGAAATAGAATGTTTTAGAAGCAGTTGGAAAAGCAGAGACGCGTAAAAGATATTTTTTAATGTTTTTTAAAGCAATTTGAATGTAGAATCAGTAATATTTTGAAAGAATTCGAAGAAGAAATAGTTGATTTTGATAAAATTATTTTTTTAAGCTTGCGACGCAAAAATTAATTTTTTAAAATATAAGTGTACAAATATTGTTTAGTAATAAACATTGTTATATGCCATCGATAATAATTACAATTGATATGAAATTATTTAAATTGACCGTACAACGAAATTTTCCAAAAATTATTCGTTAAACATAATCTGACATAATTATGGAAACTATCAATGTATAATATTCTATGCATGTAATTTTTTAAGATCAGTTATCTGTTTATTGTTTTTTAAATAAGAAAATGAGAGCACGATTTTGTAATATAAAGGAAAACTTAATTTTTAATAAATCTGAAAATTATATGGAACTTTAACATTTTACCAGCACGTTCAAGCAGTTATAAAACATTAATGTAATGAAATCAATATTTACCGTTACTACCTGACCTATCTTTCCTACCTCTCGAATTTGCATTCTTCATAAGTTGCATAAGTGTATAAGAAACTTGTATCACTTTTTAAAAATAATTTAAAAAAACATTAAACGTTCGAATTCTTAGAAATCTTTACATTCTGTATTTATAAATCCTATTTTCTATTTTAGAAGTAAAAATACTTATTAGCAAAATAAAAATCACTCGCCTGACCGCCAGCTTTATCACTGAAACTTCCACTCTTCATTATTCATCTCTAACCCGATGAAAACTCCCTCGAACGCGCTATTACATTATCCGCTTTTTCCTCCAGTCCAATTCACACACGAACGCACACGGAAAAACTAATTTCCGCGAAGCGAAGACAGATCCAATTCGACTAATTGCGCATTCAGGCTCGTCGTGTGCGTCCGAAAAACGCGATTACAGGAAAAAAATCAGAGAGGTAAACACGGAGATACAGCGGCGGTGCCACTCGGAGGAGGAGATGCGAATCTCCGGCTTTGTTGTGTCCCGGTGCGTCGCGCGTCCGTCCCTTGTGCCCGGCGCTGTTATTGCTCGGCTGTTACGCGCTCCCAGGCAGGATAATCGAGTTTGCAGCGAGAATACGCCGCCATTGTCGCCGCCGTCGCTTCCGTGCACTCGCGAGCGCGCCAATTTATAGGCAAATGGAAAAAGAGCGGTTCGCGGAGAGCTGCAATGAAGTTGAGAGGTAAGAGGAGATTGGGGTTTCAGCGTTTGAGGTTGGAGAAATGTTGGCTACTTTGATTGTGGGAGCCGTTGTTAATCATATTGGTGATAGATTTTTTAGCGGGAGAACAAGGATTTCTCTCTCGGAGTCTGAACTCGGATTTTCAACGTTCAACTTACGACGTAAATTTTGGCGGATTAAGGTAATTTATTAAAAGCAACTTAAAATTTTCCATCAAGTTTTATTAGTGACAAATTATTCTATCAAGCTAACCTCAAAATTATTGTTTTTTTATTTTTTAAATTGATAAATGTGTCATTGTAAGTCCCAAGTTCACTTTTAAATTAATTCAAACCGGTTAATTAATATATAGATTTTGCATCAGTGTCAATTAAACACCCTCTTCAGTGAAATACAGTTTCAATATGAAAAAATTCAATATATTCGATCGACTACAATAAAAACAATGGAACGCGCTAAATAATATCGACTTTTCGTTCAATTGGAATTAAAGCTTTAATTCAAATGTTGACAGCATCTATTAACTTGTTGCAATCTTACCCAGGAAACTTTAGCACTTACTCCGAAGTGCGTCACATATCATTTCAACTATATCGCGCTGATGCCATCTCAGAAACTTGCAGCGTCACTTACACGCCCCACAAATCAAACTTACCCTTGCAATTCTTAACACGAAAACAAAAATTCAAATGTAGAACGCTTTGTTGAATCGCTTTATTTTCAGTTATATTTCTACTTGATTCTTTTTTTCACTCAAATTTCGTAAAAGCTTTTCTGTTTTTCTAAATGTTATTTTAGACCTCCTAGTCCGCTGCATACATATAATTTACCAACTCTCTCAATAATTCCTTTCGTAAAAGCCCTTCAATCAGCTGCAATCTCAACGCCGCCGCTAATCAGAAATCTTACCCTGGCAAATGTCCAGCGGCCGAGCCGCGTACATTTTTCAGCTGGCGGTGTGAGCATCTTCCAACCTCGAATGGATCTCGCGCGACGCTTACAATATACACTTACACCTACAATACACACGAAATACACTTGCTTGGAAAAATGCAATAATACATGAGGCGACGCGCGCTGGAGTGGCTGGCTTGCCGCGCGGAGTATTTTTTAATATCGCCACCCTCGACGCTTTTTGATTCGAGATTTTTAAGATAGACGCGAGCACCGAGAATGCGGCATTGTTCAAGTTTTTCTGCGGGAATATTGGGAATTTACCGTTTTTCCGCATTGCTCCCCTTTCTCCCGTGTCGGAGGGGATTTTTTTTTTGTGGGCTTTTAAATGAAAGTTAGTATGAAATTATATTCATAAAGATGTATGTCTCTTTTGTGGAATGTTATATGAAGTAAATGTAATACACAGTTATCGAGGTTGGAATTGTTAAAAAATTAAATGAAAATATCAAATTTTGCAGTAACTTTTATTATTACTGACAACGTGAAAACTGACTCTAACTTTTTATTTTTAATTAAAAGTGAACTTCAAAAATCATTGACAAATAGTAGTTTTTTAAATCGAAATTTTTCTAGATTCTTTAAATGATCTGATAAGAGTCTTTGAAAATTAACTTTTCAAATTTATATGACGGTTACCTCGATACTCTCTTTCTGTCGCTTTATCAATTGCGAAGAATCGAAACAGAAAATTTGATTTACTACGTAGGTGTAAAAAATAAATAAGCAAACGAAATGAAAAATTGCGACGCGATAAATTTCCCGCGCTTTGATTCAAGATTTTTTAATTAGCTGCCCCCAGACGCTGAAATCATATTTCAGCCAAAATTGAATCGCGGCAATCGAATAGAAAATAAATCAAGCCGGGAATATCGTCGGGAGTTTTACCGAGGACTTTTTTGTAAAAATAACATTTTATACTTCAGTTATATATTGCGCGCTCAGTACAAGACCTCAATAACTCAAAATTCTTCCTTTTCGGAAAATCGAGTTTGCAGAAAAATTCTTTTACAGGACGTGATATGCCTTCCAAGAGGCTTTTAGGCGTCTCGAGTTCTTCCACTGTCGCCTCTAAAACTATGCAACTTGTGTATCCAAAAAATGTTTTGACGCTCAAGTATGCGGTATTGCTTAGATTTTACACGGAATATTTTCGGTGAGTAAGCTGAGTCTCTTGTAAATTAAATTAGTATAAAAGAGAAAAGGATTACATACGCAAGTCTTTTAAAGTCTTAACATTTACTGAAAATTTTCTCGGGCTTCATTTTTAAAGCTGTCGTTCTGTCTTTTGTCCTGGCTTTAAGAATACAGTATGTCAGTGTATTCAAAAACCAGATGGAATTAATGTGATTTGTACAATAAGTCGAAGTTGTATCGTCATAGAAAGAAAAAAATAGTTTTTTAATTATTTACAAAATTTTGAAATCTATTTAGCAGCGAAATTTAAACTTGCACAGTACAAATGCGGATATAATTAATTGTCAAAGTCATCCTTCATACAATTAATTATAAATATAAAGTTGAATTTTATATGAACGATTGCAAGGAAAACCGACGAGTCACATTTCATAAAATTTTCTTTTTTCCAGAACACGGATAAATGCTGCTTCAAAGGAGTTGGAAGTTTAATTCGCACTCGAGGTATCACAGGTCAATAAAGAGGTTTATTTTAAGGCAAGCCAAACACTGACCCCTCCGAGAACGCAAATCCGAAAGCTCACCTTATGCGTCAGCTCTCACCGCTGTAAAAATCAGTGACACGCGAGCTCGGGAAAGAGAGAGGGAGAGAGAGAGAGAGAGAGAGCCCGCTCCTTGCTGGTGCTTGCGCGTAGGCGCTCGTGGGGGTGGCGGTACCCCTTGGTCTGGAGTAGGGGGTAAGTTGCGCGCGCGGCGTCGGCTTTTGCTCCGCCGTCAGTGCACGTTCGTCCAGGTTCGGAGGCGCACGACGCTCCTCGCCGCCTTGTACTGTCGCGTGTTGTCCGCATTCCGCCAAGAGAGGGAAAAATACGGGGGGCAGATAAGCAAGAGGGTCTGTTTGGTGCGATGTAAGCGGGGACAAGCGGGGCCAGGAAGATGCGCGTCCCGCTCGTGCTGCTCGGGGGCATCGTCGTGCTCTCCGTCGCGGTTGCTCGCGCCCTGTCCTGCGTCTGCTCGCCCCTCGAGTGCGACTCCCTCACCGACGCCGACTGCCCCGGCGGACTCACCTGGGACCCCTGCAAGTGAGTTGCTTACCCGAAGCCGATGCCCGCACGTTCTCCACGTGCGCGAGGCCGGCGCTACCCCCATTGTGCGCCGCGGGGGCTTACGCTCCGATGGGCTCTTTCGAGCGGCCGCGGACTTTTGCGGCCGATGCGTCGACTCGCTTAGTTACGCGGCAAAATGACCATTTTTTTTTCAGGGCTTTGGGGTAACGGTCGGTTTGCTGATGAATTCGTTATTCAGGCTATTTTCGGATGCATTTTAAAGGGCTTTTTTAATTAAAAGGTTACTGGATCTTGTTTTAGACGTTAGGCTATTTTTCCTTAGAAACTAAAAATAACAGCTTATAATTATACGGAAATTGTGGCGCAATGCATGCAATGCACGGATCTTGAGGTACTACACAGAAAATGATTTTTTATTCAGAGCAAATGCACCTTTTTGTTAGTAAATATTTAGACACCTATTTACCATTTTGAATATTAATTTCACCGGGCGAGTAATATATTCACGAATTAATAATATATTCTGCAATTAGAGAATGTTTATGCATAAGCAATTTTTGGCTTTAAACAAAAATTGTGTAGTCTTTTTTTTATTTTTCTAATAAATTCAAGAAGCAATAAACATGCACATTTTTTATACGTAAAATTATGGCGTTATTAAACATTCCAAATGCAAATGACAAGCTAAAAGCAAGAAAAGAAAATGATGATTTAATGTAAATCATTCTAATACGGAGATTGAGATTGGATCTGTTTTTTTTCTCATTTGGGTAATGATGTGGCTCCTTTTTTGCTCAACGCCAGAGCCGAATTTAGGTTGTATTCCGCGCGAACAATCTTAGCTTCTGCTTTTAGTACATTACCAATAAAAATACTCGCCATGCCGAGTTTGTACCGACAATTTTTCTTCGCCGCTCCGGTAACAATATCTCGAGTTTTATAAATAAATGTGGATCATCGACTCGGCGCCTTTAAAGCGGCAATCTCGATGCATATTTACACGAGCGATACGAGCTTTCACACGCCGATTAAAGCTGCAAAACCTGTCATTGCACTTCCCGGTTATCCCGCACTTCGTGAAGGTTCAGTAGTTCAGGGACAGTAGTTTCGGCGAGGATTTTATGTACAAAGAAAATGTTTAGCGAAGAATAAACGTAGATAATATAGGTTTAAATATAGGTATACATTCTTAAATTATGTTACATGTTTTTAACGCTGCCTATATAGATAATATTTTGAATACTTTTTAGGTACATATTTAAACTTCGCGGAGGGTTGTATTTTGCTTAAAGAATTTTTTTAATGATGCAATTAAAAGTAGGTTACAAAAATACGATAGGGTCTTAACGGTTTGTCAACCTATAGTAAAAGTGCATAAACATCGAAGGAAGGACGGTTTTACGGCGATCTTTTTCTTACCGCCGTACTTTGAATTATTTACGAAGACTAAATAAATGAAGGGTTAAAAGTGTGATTATCGAATCTCATCTTGATGCAAAATTAGTTTTAAAATTTGAATAGAATTTGTTGCTATGATTAAAGAGAGTGACATCAATATTGAACAATAAACGTAAATATGTTTTTACAACACGATGTTGCAGTACATTTTACTCGTAAAATATTTATGGGAGGGAAAAGCAATAAAGTAAATATTTTGAAAGCTGGAACATTTTTTATGAACTAAATATGAGAATTCAGCAAAAAAAAAAAAAAAAAAAAAAACGCAGTTGTTCTACGCTTCCACTGATTAATTTATTTTACTTCCTTTTATTCTTACATAAAACTCTATTTCACATTAAAATAATCAAAGGAAATTAATTAAAAATCCCGGCTTAAAATTTCATAAAAAGAGAAGACGGAAATAATTATTGCTCCGAATGTATTTTCGCAATGTGTAGATCTTCATTCCATATCCGATATTTATTTGTTGAAATATTTAGACGTTTCATCAAGATATCCATAAGAAATAATGTAATTAAGCAAGTAACGTTGACAAGTTAGAAAGCGCTTTATTTCAATGATACAATGATACCATTGTTCTTTTATCAAACGCGAAATTAGTTCTATATCTTTATGAAATTTACGTAATTAGCGAGCAATTGTGCGTAAGTAATAAAAAACTGCTTTGAAATTCTTTTGTGCGAATGACGCATTGTTATAATTCTTATACATTTCACAGAGAAAAGAAGAGCGTTTGTTTCTCTAATTTTTCTGGAATATGGATATTTCTTTCGCGAAAAGGTGGTACAATAACGAGATTCTTATTTGCTACAACAAATTTGAGTTTCTGCAATCATCTCTCTTCATTCCTCAGTGAGCTACAGTCGGGCTTTCTCGTCTCGAATACCCGATAAAATCTATATAGATGCAGACAGATTTGATTGGATATTCGATATACGTACAGTTACGCCTCTCTCGCCAAGAATAATTACTTTCACGCCCCATCGATTTCTCTCCTCAAAACAGTCACTTTGATTCCGTGCGTGTCTTAAAGTGGGACGAAACTGGAAAATCTGATTTTCTGTCGACTCATCATTGATCCTAGAATTTTACCAATAAATTTGGTTAGTTCACAGATAATTCTTATTAGATACACTTAATTAAAATCATACTTTTTTTTAATTATATACGTTTTCTCACTATTATTATATATTATAGTTTTACTTATTCGTGTTCGTTATCAAAATTGTGATTTATTTATATCACGACTGATATGTAAAAAATAAGTAATTTGTAAAATTTACATTTAGTTTCATTGTGGATTGTAATATCATAAGCTTAGGATTAACTTATTTTTCTTTTGTTTGCATTTCCAGAACACTTGGTGTAATTTTATCCATAAGTGGGTGTCTATTGTTTCGAATTCTTGTCAAAGCGCAAAATTATCTGTAAGAGCTATGTTGGCTCACCCGGTAAAGTTCTTGTCTCCTAAAACAAACATTGCTTAGGGCGTGAGGATTTTTTGGATGATGGAGGTCGAATTCATATACACCTGAAAGGTAGTCAAGCTTAGTAAATACCATGATTGCGAGTCTCGAGAGAGCTTCGGTCAATTTTGGACTGAGACAATTATCGGGATCTTCGGTGGCTCGATCGATAATAACAAAGGGTATTGATTCGGACTCCGAATTCGAAGGCCTTAGTCTCTGCCAATCGAAACAAGCATCATTGTGGCGCGAACACGTGCTCTTTATTTACCAAAATGCATCGATATCCCCAGTACAGGAAGTACAAATACAGCGACGTTAAGTAAAGATGACAAAAATTATCGGCATTATGAATAATGCATTTTATCAACTGAAGTTTGATAAAGTTGACGGGAAGATGCAAATGAAACGTACGTAAACTATCGTAAACGTTATCTTTTACCTTGGCTACGTAGATCATATTTTAGTACTACGAACATTAATTTTTAATTTTGTGTCTTTTAAAAAGCTTTTAAAAATCCGTAAAGGTTCACTTTGAATAGTTCAAAATTTTTTCATAGTCAACCAAATTTTTTATTTGCGCGCTTCAGACTCCCCCTTATTTATTCATTACAGCGCTTTATTATTCATATTTACGCGAAGATAAATAATTCATCGCGCAATGGAATTGATAATTCCTACCGGGGAAAAAACTCGTGTTTTCGTTGCCTCGATGTAGAAAATTCGCTTTTTGGTTCACCAGGGCACAGTACGTGAGAGCAGCCAACAATTCGGTCGCGTATGTAAAATTAATAGATTTCCATAGCTTTTTCGCCTTTTTTCCGCGGTTTCCGCCTTTGTACCTTTCAATCCGCAATATTAGGGATTTGGTTTGACGTTTTAATATTATTTCGAGCGCTGTGTATTGGAATTGATTTCGTTCCGCGAATTATTAATTAACAAACGCGGCTCCGCCACAAAGAAACGTGCAATAATTGTTAATTACGCGGGAAATTAGTTGATGCAGTCAGTTCGAGCACAGTGATGAAAGAAGGTCGGTTAATGCCGAGCACTCGTTGAATTTCTCTCGCCGGCAATATTCATAATTCGAATGTAATTAGCCGAG
The DNA here is from genome assembly GCA_900474385.1 of Ormyrus pomaceus. Lineage (NCBI taxonomy): Eukaryota > Metazoa > Arthropoda > Insecta > Hymenoptera > Ormyridae > Ormyrus > Ormyrus pomaceus. The sequence continues at coordinate 20,150 of UCOM01001942.1, forward strand.
GTATTTTATTTACGATGAATATGCGATGTTTGTAAATCTTTTTCGCGTTCATCTCGCTGCGAATGTAAACGTTTGAGTTTCGATGTATAATTAAAGGAAGCCTGGCCAGCGAAGATCTATTATTAAAGCTAAGCTCCGCGTTACTGTTTAATATTTGTCGTTGGTTTTAAGGGAAAGCGGAAGGGTAAGACAGAAAAAAACGACTTTTTTTTAGAGAGGGATTTATTTCAGAAGGTAAAAAGTAAATAACGTGGAAAGCTTGCTTGTACAAGTAGCCGGACGACGCTCTGCAGGCAAAAAATGTTTGAATAAAAACATCGTCATGTATGACTTTAACATCTAAAAATGTAACTTTGATTAAAAAAAAAAGGGAATTTTTTTTAAACTCCCTGCTTTTTTATAAATACCTAAGCAGTCGTGTGGGTAATTATCACGGCCAAAAGAAATAAGAATACATTTTTAAGACTTAAAAACATTGTATTGAAATAATAATAACGTATGACATTTTTTAAGAAAAAATTACATAAATATTTGTAAATATCATTTCTTTCTATTATAAAAAATAAGCTGCTCCTATAATAATCAATCATGCAAGCAGTTCAGATATTTATTACTTAAAAAAGTTTATTACCAAAAAAACGATTTTCCCGGTTGAAAATAACCTCCAACAATACGAGTATTTACAACCCCGTTCCCACGGGAGGCATTTTAAAAAAAGCGAGCATAATTTTATTACTATCATCGAAGACCGATACGTCAAAGCAGAAAATCAGCCCGTCCTTCGAAAAGCCGGCAAAAAAAAAACGTGCTCGGAATTGTCAAACAACTCCGGCACGCATCTCCTCTCCATCAATCCCCAAAATTATGACGTCTATACTCCATAACCCAAAGGCATCCCGCTCGGTGTCAGGCCCGTAATAGCCTGGGGTGATTTATCTGCCTCGGGGCGTATATATAGTCGCGGAGCTTTCGGGTAAACAGGCGAGAATTCGAGCCGCGACAGCTGAATTCGTTAGTTTTTTTGCGCGCGGATCGCGTGACGAGCGGGGCCGCCTTTTTGCGAGGCTTTTTTTCCGGGGGGAGGGAGGAGTCCCTTCCGACAAGTGTTGGCCTCCGCACTCGAGGGCCGAGTAGCTCGGAGGAGGGGAAGAGGTTCCCTTTTTTTTTGTTCAGTTGATGAGCTGGTCAAGGCCGGCTGATTGTCGAGCGCGATTTCGGGCTGGACTGAATTGGTAATGATAGGCTGGGAGGGCGTTTATGCTTCGATCGGGCTGAAGATATGGGTTGCTTAGCGTTCAGGTTATCGTTTAATCGGTGCTTTTTGTAACGTGGGTGAATGTTTTTTTTATTGCTTTAAAATATTCGTTTGTTATAATTTATAAGGTTTTTTTTCTAATTTGATAGAAAGTCGGGTGACTTTTAAATATTTTATTAGAATATTTTTTACCTCGAAGTATATTAATACAGCGTATCATTTATTAAGAATAATATTAATCACACGTATTCATTAAAATATGTTAATAATTTAAAAAGCCTATTTAATAATTAAGGAATACTAAAATTGCGTAAATTCATAAATGTATTTCGGTTTTGTTACAAATCAAAATGAAACCTATATTTCATTATTTAAATGACAAATTATTGCAAGAGATTATTAATCAAGTATAAGCAAATTAATTTATTCTATATTTAATAAAGAGCATAAATAAGAAAGAAAGATTACGTTTCAAAAAGTTTGAATAGGCAATAACACATTTTTCTCTTCATCCATCTTAAAAAGGAAAAGCGCTTTTCTTACTTTCTGAAAAGGCTTTCCAACTTGTGCGCAAAACACTTTATAATGAACACTATATATAATGAATTTCCCCGCCACAAAGCCCCGACGTTGCACCGTCGAAACGCCATCTCCCTAAAAAAAGAAAAAAGAAATCTCCAGAAAAGTGATTTCTCCTTCTTCGCCGAGCGATCGATTAGCCTCTCTGCGCTCTCGGAATTTATCGGAAAATGTTTAGCATGCATCGCCGTTGTTGGCTCTATCGCCCCGGTATTTCGAATTAGAAAGTCTCCTCGGAAATAAATGGCACGTCCCTGCCAATAGGCGGCGCGCTCTTGTTTTTCCCCTCCAATTAAAGTTGAAAGCGCTTATCTGCGGCAATATTATGAAAGTTTTATCGGGATTTTTAACGCCGCCTGCCTGCCTGCCTTTACAGATGCTGCAGAGTCTGCGCCAGAGTGGAAGGTGAGCCGTGCGGCGGACTCTTCGGCTTCTCCGGCCGCTGCGCCGTCGGGCTGCAGTGCTTGATTAAGAATTTGGTGCCGCATCCTCGGGACTCCGCCGTCGACGAGGGCATTTGTACAAGTGAGTGATTTACTCCGGCTCTTTACCCTTACTTTTTCCCCTCCTCTGGTCACTTTTTCTTTCGCTTTGCTTTCGGAAAACTGCGGGTAATTGCGTTTGGCTTGAGTTTTCATGGGGAACTTTTTTCAAACGGAAATGTTAATTGGCTCGCTTTCAGTTCGATTAGTGTAATTTTTTAAATTAGTTCTGTCTGAGCAACTTGAGAATTTATTACTTTGCCGGTGGAATTGATAGTTTGATGTTGCGAATAATTATAAAATATGCAGAGAAATAACGGAATGATATAATTTGACAAAGTCGAATAATTATTCATTGTTTTTTTTTTTTTTTTTAAATAACTTTGCTGCACAGTGTCCAATGAAAATTTAAACTTGATCCAATAATGGTTGAATATTGGTTTTTTAGTTACTTGAAGAACTGATTATATAATATTATTATATTTTAACTTTTTTATCAAAAAGTATTGTGATTTACAATTTTGTTAAAGTAACACTTATTTTGTTTATGTAATTTTTACTTAGACTAATAAATTAACGCATGTAATAAAATTGAAAAGAGATAAAATATAATCTATAAACTGGAGCTGAAGAAAGAAGGTACATTTAATTCCCCACGACTTCAATAACTCACCTTCACTGTTCGTGCTTACACTTACATCGAACAATTTACTCGCAATTACACCCCATTTACGTAACCAAACTTAAAACATTAAACTTAAACATCCAAACGAGCAAAACATCCCCCTTTATGCAAATGACCGGCAAAGAAAAGCCATTTTCCAGCTGGAGCGCCTTAAGGACGCATCAGGCGCTCGTTTCCAGAAATTTTTGTGTCCTCCCGCTCACGGAAAAACGAAAAGCAGCCATGAATTCCGGCGCGCTCTATAAATCAAAGCTCTTACAGAGGCTGCCGGCGCAAGAGCTTTCCGAGAAAGTGCAGTTCACTCGGAAACGTCACATTCACGCGGACAAACAAGAAGCTGCAATGAAAGCTTCTCACCCGGCGATCGCGGGAATCGTTATTATAGCGGCGCGGTGACGGAGTTTAGGGTGATTTTTTTATTTTTTTTGATGGGAAAAAGATTTTTGCAACGAAAAACGGTTATAACCCGCGTCCGAAAATCTATTTCCGATCGGAACTGATGGTTTCGGTAAAATTGTTCTTTCGGAAAGTGTTTTAGCTCGTACGAACAATGGACCAGACGATTCGGAGAGCGATAAAAAGAATTAGAGGACTACTTCCAAGTGGTAATTTATTTAGTTTTATTTTTATGAATCTTTAGTGGAAATTGGTGAAGTTTCGGGAGTCGTTTAAACTTCTCTAGTATTTTTTAATACCCGGGGACTTAAAATGTTTCGGGTACTAATGGTGTAACCTAAATTTTTAGAAAGAAGATTTACCACAAATATCTTTTTATTTGCCTTAAGATTGTAGAAGTTTTTACCTGTAAAGTTCGTCACTCTTTAAAAGCGAATTAAAAGTAATACTTGCATAAACTACAACTATAAATTACTAAATACAAGTCTCTTCCCCTTTTCGGTCGGATAAGAGCAAGTTCCAGTCGAAAATCAATCTTAAAACCGTTAACGTACGCAATTAGCCGTCCTCGAGAGCTTCCGCGCAATTCCCGCTCCGCAACACAATTCCGCATTGTTTTCCTAGGCAACTTCATAGTTCTCGCCGGTGAAAAAAAAAAAAACCTCGGAAAGTTTAAATTCGCTTAAAACGCACCGTTTCGCCCTTTGTTCCTCCTCTCGACTCGCGGCGCGAGAGTCCAGCTCTCGCGTAGGAAAAAGTAAATTTCACGGCAGGCCTGGATCCATCCCCTTAAAGCGCGTCTCTCGTCCGCGTTTAACGCTGATACGAGAACGACAGAGAGAGAGAGACCGAGAAGGCTGACATTCGTCTCCTCCGCTCACCGCTCTACTCTGTATTCATGGAATATCATGGCCGCCTCTCGCGAAAGAGCCGAGTAAATTCGAGAGTAAATTAGTTTAGCTTCCGGATATTTACGCGGAAGGGAAAAAGCGAGTCGTACATCCTCGTATTTCTAAATATTGAAGGGTTTCCTTTGAATTCGGCGATGAATGGGGTTATGATTCCCGGGGAAAAACGAACGTAAAGTCGGCTCGTTAAGGCAGCATGAACGTGATTTTATTTTTTTAAGATTAGTCTTGTGCGCCGCTTTTTTTTTTCTTCTACTCTGAAATGCGTCTTAATTTGGGCGCGGATTTTTTGCTGCTTCACCAGTTATTCTCGAGTGACTCAGTTTCCGAGAATTTTTGGCGCAGTAAACCTCATTAAAATTAGTAAAAATTAATGGTTGATTGAAATAAAAGAAAAAAAAAGACGAAAAATAGTGCAACATCACATTTTTAAAACTGACTCTTGAGAGGCGCGAGTTTTATTTTACGACTACCTTAAACGTACCTCAGTAAAAATTAAATGATATGTATCTCGTAAATCTAGGTATCGCGACTCGCGTAATTGTGGACATATCAAAAGTGAATATCTGCCTGTTTTTAAATGTCGAATAAATTACTCGGATTCCGGTATAATTCGTATGCAGATTGGGGGGGGGGAATTGGTTTATTTTTAACGAAAAATTATGCGCTATTCGTGCGTGCGTTTTATAAATCATATCTAATTCATGAATATACTTTAGAACGCGCGTCGATAGTGCCGATCCCCTGACAGGCGCTTTTTATTCCGCGTTCGACGGAGATAAATTCAAAATCTCAATTTTTCACGAACGGCGATACATCCATGCATACGCCGGATTTAGCCCGAATATTTTAGGAACACGTACTTCCCGTTACGAAAATATACGAGACGTTTCCACTTTCTATGTTACGTTTGTGCAATTACAGTTCCGAGCCAAGTAATCCGAATAAACATGCGCTCGAACGCTTTGATCGGTCAATTCTGAAAAAGGCTCGTTTTTTTTTCTCGCGTAACGAAGTTTCTCTTGATAGCAGTTGAGAAATGGGGGCTTTTTTATGACTGTAAATTTTCTAGTTTTTAAAACATACCGAAATACGATTTTAATTGCTTTTTTTGGTAGAAATTCCAATTTTGAGATTAGAAACACTTTTGAATTTTTACAGTATTAAATTGTAACATTAATAATGATTAATTTTATTAACTGTCGAGAATAAATATTTCACCAAAACTACTTGAAAAGCTTCGTGGCATTAAAAAGTAGTTCATTCGTCTCTTTAAAGCTGCGTCTGACCAAACGCGACTGTTACTACTCGTCGTCGCATTCGCATTACCCCCTCCTTCGGCAAACAGAGGCTTGAACCTCGTTACCCGCAACCACTTACAAATCGTGCCACCCCAATTTTCCGGACAACATCGAAGCCTATACAGCCCGTGCCCCTCCCCCCTCCCCCCCGGCTCCTCGAAAACTTTCGACCTAAAAGCCCCGAAGCAGCGACGACGACGACGCTAAAAGCCTTTTCGGCGGGGCGGAATCTTCGCATGTAAAATAAAGGCGCGCGCGCGCACGCGCAAGTCCCTCGGGAACGTCGGAGCGTTTAGCGGAGCTATCGCCGTTACAAAGCCGCCGGCTATATATATTCGCGCGAGAGAGCGGCGGGCGCAGGATAACTGGAGCGCGTCTGCCGCTGCGGGCTCCGCCGAGGTGCGCGCGAGTGTTTACGCGGTGCGCCGAGGCGGAAGGAAAGAAGCGGGCGCGTTTTGAGCGACTCCGTCGGGGGGGGGCTGCCGCCGTGTGTGCTTAGTTATTTTTGAGGGCCAATTCGGGGGAGCCGGCAAATAAGCTGCCTTTTGGGTCTTCTCGGGTGGATGCTAGCTTTTGAAAGTTCGGTTCCTCGAGTAGAGTTTGACAATTTGCGGAAATTGCGAGATTCGCCGGAGATTTTTTCACGTTTTCATTGATACTGGAATCGGAATTTCGTTTTGAGGACTAGTATAGTTTTGCGACTCTCTAGAGGCAAAAATTGTAATTAGTTTCGGTTGACGAGTGAATATTATAACGTAATTATATGAGAATCGTTATTTTCTTAGAGTTATGAATTAATTAAGTTCTTTATAATATGTATGTCAACCGTAAATTAATTAGTTCCTTTGTAATATGTGAAATAGCAAGATATTAAATGAAAATTATATATGAAATAGAGAAAATTAAATTGCATTACTAATTGCATTTGTTTGTGCTTCTCGAACGGTGAACTAAATTTGTCGCGCATTTTCAAAATCAATTAATTATAATCCACTTATATATAAATGAAATCGCTGAAATAAAGCGGAAAAGAATTTTAAGGAAAAGTCTTGAAAATTCTTGAATTTAAATTTTTTGTAATTCCAAGCCAAAAGGCATTCTAAGATCTTTTCATTTCGTTAATTAAAGAAGGGAATCCAAAATTAGAATTAGAATACGTGATTGTTACGGGTTAAGTCTAAAAAAGCTGACTAAGATAATTCGCAAAAAATTGTTTGCGAAGATTCTTAAAAACAGAAAAAAAATGAGTGGTTCCGTCAAATGTCTTTTTATATAAATTTAAAAATATTGAATTTCACGAAAATATTCTTTAATTTTTTCCTCCTACAAATAAGGATGCGAAGTAAAATTTATAAAAGGCACGCCCAGGTATATCAACGGTGTAGAAAAGATCAAGATTCTGTCCAAACAAATAGTCTTTTTTCTCTCATCTGCCGTTGCCAGAGAGTTTGTTCCCGATACAGCTTGAAGCTGCAGCAGCGCCGATCTTCATAAAACTTTCACGAATTTTTTTGTGATCTCCCTGGAACTAACGTCTACTGCCTTGAGCTGCATTAAACATTCGTTACTTTCCAAAGAAAAATTTATCTCTCTTCACTGCACTGCTGCCTGCATGCGATCACCTTTTTACCCTTATCTTATGTAAACTGCATTTGCACTTCACGGAGAGGCGAACTGCGAGTTCAATACTGCGTTATTCGTTCAGTAATTTTAAATCACCAGTTATAATTGGCGATCTGTCATCGAAAATATGAGAAGTCTATTGCCGATGACTTAAAAGATTTCAGTGGGTTAATTAATTATACGTCAAATTAGTGTCTATCGGGAATAAAGTACTTGGACTTTGTCAGATTATTATGCGGAATACGCGATTAAATTATTCTTGATATTTGAGGATTTCGAAGAGACGGATAAAAAATTAGCAGTAAAGTTTTATGAAAATAATGATATGAGAGAAAAGCTAATAGGATTATAATCAGGTGATATTTAATTGAAAGAATAGTCAGAAAAAAATGAGTTTCCGTAAAAGTTATAGTTTACTTTTAACTTTAGATAATTACAATTTGAATACTGATACATTCTTTCACAAAAAAAATTATTCGCCCAAATAATTTAAATAAAAAAACGTTTTCTGCCTTTTTTTGGCACCAAGTTCTTCTTTCGAGCCCATATTCAACTTGAAAAATATCCGATCCAGATCGTCTCGGGGCCGCTTATCTCCACAGAATTAGCGGCGCCGCTCCGCAAGGAGAAACGTCGCGCGAGGCTCTTTACAGGCGGCGGCAGATAATTAACCTCAAATTGTGCGCGCGACACACAAGCTTCCAATTATGCTAGCGCCGCCAAACTAAAGCGTCGCTTAATTCGCGTCGTCGCCGTCGCTCCTCTTAACGTCCGCCCGTAATTTATAAACGCGTAATCTGCCGAATTTCCACGATGAATATCTCCGCCGCCGCCAGAGGGCATAATGGAACGGGCCGCCTTATCGGACGTTCGAACGATCGCTCTCTTCTTACCGGGGCACAAAGGCCGCCGATTCCTTTCCCTTTTTTGCGAGCGAGAAGGCTGAGGGGCTTTTGAGTCGCGATCCCCGGAGAAATCGGTTGTAGTGAATATAATTTGCATCGAGATTTTCTGGTTTCGTCTGAGTAATTATTGATTGCTGCTTTATTGTTGTTACTTCGCCTGTATTTAGAGGAATTGTTTTTTACCTAAAAAGTATTTAAATGGCATAAAACAATATTATAAGTTACTGTTCAAAAGTTGCTAAAAAGTCTAAAATATACTGGCAATGTAATTCTTTATTTCCTAGTGCTTCGGACGTTATAAGAGTACATTTCCAGTTCAAATATATTTTCCAATGTTGGATAATATTGTACACCAATATTCCTCCAGGTAAACTCAGTTGTATTCCTTTCTCAAAGAGAAAGCTTCGTAAGAATGAAAATATCTCTCAGAAATGGATATCTCCGAGATTTCCATAATTAGGTTTTCTTTTTTAACATTATCCAGAACTTTAATTTACAATACGTTATATACAAAAGCTTGGAAAATTTACGTCGAAATTCTCGCCGCTTTTTAGAGTCCGAAAAATTTTTCTAAAGAATAAACTTGATTAAAAAATCGCGCGCGGAACGCACGACCATTTCAACGCTCCAATATTTATCAACAAAAAGCTGGCGCGAGAAAACGTGCCCTTAAATTTCCTCGCACCAAAGCCATGTAAAATATCGACGTTCCTTTGATACCGACACCTCCTCCCCCCCTGCATTTTTCCATTTTTCCAATATACACACACACACAGAGCCGGGCTCTCAGGGAAACTGCGTCCGCGGAAAGAAAGAAAGAAAGAAAGCTCGCTCGCATCTCCGACAAGTGATAACGGTGGGGGGCCGGGCTTCCTTCCTCCCTTCGCTCCTAACTTTTTTCCCTTCCCCCGCCTTATCTCGCCGCTGTCGTTCGCATTTCGAGTAAGAGGCCGCTCCGCGCGGCTAAATAAATTATTTAGCGGAACTCGTCCTCGGGCGCCATTGTCTGTTGCTTCGATAATTGCGGGAATCTGCATATTTTAGCCGCGGCCGGAACTTTCCGGCTTATTTGCATAGCGGCAACGTGCCGGGAATTAACCGTATGTCGTTCGCGAGCCCGTCGCTTTTTATTCACGAATTCCATTGTGTTGCACGCGCCTTTTTGCATCTTGTACACCCCGCGATTCGCTGCCGGAATTCAATTAACGCCAGCCGAAAATAAAATGCCCGGCTAATTGGAATTGCGCCGTCCGTCGATGGACGGCCGACCGATAGATCTTAATAATTTACGAGGACTTGATAAGCGTCATTTACTTAGCCCTCCGGCGGGAAAATACGATGAGTGGCTCGCTGCTACTAATTCGTTAATGAATGCGCGACGAGGAGGATAGGAAGATAAAAATGAAGTTGTATTTTAAGTAGTGAGTAACTAAAAATGGTAATGAAACTTTTTACATAAATACTTTTTTTTTTATTCAGTTATTTTAATGTTGCATCCCCCTTTCCGGTATTAGCCACAGAATTAACTATAATAATCAGGTTTGGAACACGTATTTTTACTTTTGGTTTTCTCTGCAAGGTTATCACGGTCGACGAGTTCGATTCCCGCCACCGAAAAATCTGGCAAACATTTGTTTTTTTTAATGTTTCCGAAAATTTCGGACTGACGGGCGGATTTGAACCCGCGCCCTCGAGCAGCTTTGTCTTGGGAAGCTAAGTCCGGCTTTTATTTCTATAATATCCGTCAAAGTCGATAATTTGCTTAAATTCTTGTAGAAATTATTTAATTTATTTATAACTCGCTAAACGTTGCTATCGTTATATTACATTCTATTATTTTTAAATAAATTATTAAAAAATACGACTGAAAAACAGGCTTTTTATGAAGTTCGTTAACTGTGACATTGAGCATAAAGTTGATTCCGATTTTCAAGAGGTCCCTAATATAAAACCGTAATATAAAGCTCAAAGGCTGACCCATATTTCTTGCGCGAGAATATTAAATTTCCTTTCCAGCATTATATTTTCTAAATTTTGAAAAGTATGAGTGTCGCGCCTTATTGCAAAAAAAAACGAAAATGCATTGTGACTGGTCCCTCTATTTTTTCCGTCGCGGTTTTAATTAAACTGCAGAGACGCGCATTTGAAAATGATTGAAAAAACTGGAAAACGGGCTGCTTTTCTTTCGCAGAGTGACAATAATTGCTGCCTCTAGGACGTTTCTGACACTTTGGCACACCGCTATTCTCTTCGCCGGATTTTTTTTCAATATTATAGAGCTTTGTTTTCAGTCGCTCGTTGTGTATTTATAAAATGTCAATTTATCTAATTATTTTCCATAGCTGTCAATGCTTCGTCATTAATTTATAATACGTGCCAAATTTCAGTATCATAATCAGCGGTAAATGAAAAAATGTTTTAATTAAGAGATGAACTTTTAAAATATTAAGTACGAAAGTTGCGATTTTCAGAAAAATAAATGCTTAATTCTTGAAAAAATGAAGAGCCATTTTGACGATCAACTGTCTAATTATGTTTAAATTTCATTTTTTTCTAGCTGTTGATTTTTATGTCAGCTGCTATCATATAATTTGACTTTCAGAAAAAATTACTTTTCTTCCCTTTTACATTTTCGGAATAATCAAGGAAAATTTAAATCTAATATTTCAAAGGTTATCAGTTGCTCAATTCATTCATTTAAACTCTTCAATCTTTTTTATTTTAAAATTGTTTTAAATTACATTTTTTTTTTTTCAAAGGTTTTTACTTATACAGATCCTGCGCATTGATCTGCGGTACTTTTAATATTTTTTCTCGGAAAAATATAACCTTTAGAGAACTGTCGCGGAAATGTCTGCCCATTCGAAAAGAAGATAAAATCCAAGCTTTCTGCTCAGAGATGTCTAAATCAAAATGATTAAAATCAACTTTTCTCTGCAGTTTCGTGTTTCTTTGCACAAAAAAGTTGACGTAAATTTCAACGACCCTTAAATACGGAAGAAATCATTAGATCAATATAAAAAAAAAAAATTAACCCGCACCTGCTTGCGTTTTCAGAAATTCCTGGGAGGACGAGGCGGCACTGTCCGCACGGGCCGAAGCTCTCGGAGGCGGGCTGCAACTTGGTGGGCGAGGGATCGTCGACGGGCGGACCCGAGAGCGGCCAGGATGTCGGCGAGTGCGTCTGCGGACATCCGGTGCTTTGGTGCCCCGACGAACCCATGCCCTACATGTACAAGACCAGGCACGAGTGCGAGCTCAACTTAGCTGCTAAAATGGCATATGGTAAGCTCTCGTAGTTCTGATTAATGGCCAGTTTATGCTTGGAATGAAACTTTGCTGGGGCAGGAGGTGCAGAAAAACTGCTGGTTAATTAACTGCAGAAAAAGCTCAAATAATAGTACGGCGGTAAATACTTAATTGAATACTAATAAAATAGAGAGTTCAATAAAAAAAAAAACCCTTCGAGTTGGCTCGGTTGTAACCCAATCTTGACGGAACTTTGAATGAAAGGTTTTCATAGCTCGGTATAGATATCAATGAAATTAGCGATTGATATGCCACAGATTTGTTTCCCAAACGTAAAAGCTGACGTGCCTCGAATTGCAGAGAGGTGAAGCTTCTCCATCCACAACATGACTATCGTAGTCATGGCCCTGCAGTTTTTCTAAAACTCTTGGTTGCGAGTAATAGAAGAATCTCGTTCATTTTACCTAAAGATGCTACGTAATGGTGCACAATTGTACTTTTTGCCCCTTCAATCGCCTGTTGAAGACAACTTTAAATACTTTATTAGGTCGTACCACTGAATTAACTATTCTATGCGGGGTTTAAGGGAGCATTAATGGAATGTTCCACAATATAGCAATAAGAACAATTTATGCTTGCTATATAATTATAAAATCATGATTATAAGAATTTTATACAGTTATCAAATAGACGTGTAACAATTTATAAGTAAAATGTCTCACTTTCTAAAAATACGTTTACATAAATGCCTTTTTCTACTTCTATTATAATTAGAAATTTGAGTACATGCAAATTTGTTAAAAAAAATTAATTTTCTTTAAAAAAGGTAAACAAAACATAAAAGATTCTATTTTTCAACGTCAATCTTCGATATATATAATTTAATTTTTTAATAACTTAACCTGCATAAGTAATAAAAATCTTATCAAACAAACAAAAATGCAAAATTGCGCTTATCCGCGCTGGTATGCAAATTCGGTGGATGCACGCAAATAAAAAGTATTCTAGCAAAAGTTATTCCTGTACCTTATGAATAATGCAGATCAAATTTCCTTAGTTGCATGTGTAATTTCTTTGTCAAAACATTTTCGATATATCAAAGATTTCACGGAACAGCGAGGCTGAAATGCAAGCACTTTCTCGGAGAAAGGGGGTATTAGTTTTATTAAAGCGTTTGCAAGAGCAATAAGACTTGCATTCATTCAAGATTTCTGAGTTTTCTACGAAAGAGAAAGGGATCATCCATAGACCACATAGCCCTGTTTTTACCTTATTTTGATCCCCCCCCCCCCATGTCCCAGGC
>UCOM01001943.1:0-32901 GCA_900474385.1 Ormyrus pomaceus
ATGAGCATATAAATATAAAATAATAATAAAAACAAGATAATAATGGAACAATAAATTAGTTAGGAGGAAGCTAACTGCCAATGACTTGGCAGCGGTTTTTTAAATCGGCATAAATCGGCATATGGCACAACGTAAAAACGCGAAAGACTACCTACCTTAAAAAGTATTTTTTTTCAGTAGAAAATAGTTATAGTTTCCATCTAATATTATTAAAGTTATACTTATACAATGTATAGAATATCTGTAAAATCAAATTTTAATAATTTTCACCATCTACTAAACTACCTAGGTACTGGTTTTTTTTTTTAAATTATACTAAAGAAAGTACTGGAATCATGAAATGGAAAGAGACAAGTGTACACTACAAGTACATATTATATTATATTTTAAAATGTACTTTCTTATGAAAATATAAAAAAGAGTCAAGTCTGAGTAGTTTCCATCTAATATTATTGAATACGTATGCAAATTTTTCAAATTAAAGGAATAAAAGTACTGAAATCCTGAAATATGAAAGAGGCAAGTTTTTTCAGTAACACATTTTTACTTCAAAAAAATGCAAACATTTTTTAAGAATAATTTAAACGACATACTGAACCAAACAGGTATAGTTTTTAAGAAATTAAACTAAAGAAAGTACTGGAAGGCGGCGTTTTTTCGAAGGCGTTTTTAAAGAAAAGTTTGTCGGATTTTTCGGTGACGTGGAGCTTTGTTGGATCTACCCGATTGTGCTGGAGAATCGCGATGCACCTGATTGATAGCCAACTTTAGTAAGTACCGCGATTGCGCTAAGTACGTGAGTACTGAAAAGGTTGGTTGTTGAGGGTCTCGCTCGTGAACCTCGCATGGCGGGAGCTTCCGTAGCTCGATGGGTAGGAGCGAAAGGAATTGATTCGGATTCCGAACTCGTGTTACTCTGTGTGCTGCTTTATACCATTATTTGTTATCGTATAATTTTGCAGGGAAAAAGAAAAGCAGTATTTTGATTTTCGGGGAACTAATGATTATTGATTTTATTATATAATGTTGAATGCGCTTCGCGCATATGTTTTTCTTTCTGCGATTACGAGCATGATCTTTTTGTATATAAATCACGTTTTAATTACTTCAAATTTATTTATTTATCCAGAATGTATAAAAATACATTTCCATGCATATAGTTATGTAACCCTGCAGAGGATATGTAATAATACCTCCTATTTTAGAAGGTCAGACAATTTTTAGAGCTTACGATAATAATGCTAATAACTTTTATAAACAAAATAACAATGTCTTTCATATTATTTTAATTTAATTAATCTATTTGAAATACTCAACTCAAAAAATCAATCTTAAAAATTCAAACTTTAGCGCTTATTCTATGCAAACCAATGGAATTAATCAACAACAAGCAATCAAAAGAGTCTTATTGTGATGACAGATTTCATCCATCACTTTTTTAAGAGAGGATTGACGTGTCTGCGTACACGTAGATTTTCTTGTGTGAGTGTGAGTATGTTTGAGTGAGTGACTAAGATTAATATAATTTAAAGTAGTTTCGGTTGAAATTTCGGAGTAAGAGGTCGGTTTTTGAGTTATCGGATTTTCGTGGAAATTTGGGGTGATTGTGTGAGTGGATGTTCGGGAGTGTATTATTTATGATTATTGTTAACAATATATTATTATTGAAAATTAATCGAGTGTTTAACTTGTTTCTCAACCATTGTTGATTAGCCCACTCAACTACCGGGTTTGTCAAATAAATAAGTTAATTGTCAGGTGTGCGGGCAATAAACAAATAATTGTTTAAAAACACACCGTGACACTATACAATTTCGTTTCTTTAATGTAATAATTGTCGTCATTACCTACACATTTTACTATAATTGAACTGTAACAATAAACAATTACGGTATTTAATTACTCTATATTAGCAAATTCATCAGTATATGTATACTCATGCAGACGAGCTGTCATTATCAGTTTTGAATAATTTTTAAAATGAAGTTTTTAACTGTACTTACTTTATTCCTTTTATGTGTTTTTATTGTCACTGCAGAGCTTACGGATGAAGGTGCGTATTATATTTTTAAATATTTATTAAAGTATATGAATTGTTAACTTAAATAATGTTTTTGTTAAAAAAAATACGTATATTTATTATAGAGGTTATGGTACAATTTTGTATGAAAGAATGCAACGTGTCAGAAGAAGACCCCCGAAGTATGTATTCTATTATTAAATATTTACGAAACTTTATACGTTTGTTAACTTTAATAATGTTTTTGTTAAAAAATATATAATTTTTTATAGAAGTTGATGAGACTCAGGCGGAATGTACACATCGGTGTATAGAACGTAAACAAATAGACGATTATTTTGTTACTACTGCAGCGCCCAAGGATGCAGGTGCGTATTATATTTTTAAATACCTATTTATTAAAGTATATGAATTGTTAACTTAAATAATGTTTTTGTTAAAAAAAATACGTATATTTATTATAGATGCTATAGAACAGTATTGTATGAAAGAATGCAACTTATCAGAAGAAGACTTTAAAAGTATGTATTCTATTATTAAATATTTACGAAACTTTATATGTTTGTTAACTTTAATAATGTTTTTGTTAAAAAATATATAATTTTTTATAGCATTGGATGCGAATCAGATGGTCTGTGCATATCGATGTATACAAACTCAAAATTTTGAAGCTTTCTTCTCTTAGGAATTCTCTTAGGAATTCTCTCAGGAGAAAGATCTATAGATTTTTCAGCAGGGTAGCAGATGTAGGATTTTATATAGAATTTCAGAGGACTGACATAAATATGTGGATGTTTTTTACTGTAAATATTTGTTTTTTTTTTACTCTAAAATTTAACCCATTTCGTTCTAACCGAAAATTTTAAAGTCGATCGGTTTAAACCCAGAAAAGTGGTGCAAAACATCTGTAAACAAAATCCAAAACTATCATTTTCGACGTAAATGAGTTTATCTTTCAGACGTCAGGGCGATACACAATTCTCGAGTCAAACTCACAATTTTCATTTTGATATATTTTTGGATGTGTCTTCTGCTGAATTACCGATGTCTATTATTCTAAAATATTTTCAGTTTGCGTTTGTAAAATAAAATGAAAGAAAAAAAAATTGTTTTCAGAGTATTCAAGAATTTCGATAGAAATTATTTTTTTATTCAATTATTATGATCGTTAACAGATGCTAAAAAAGAATCTGCATAAGTCGCTACGATTTATCAATCTACATTTTTAGCACCAGCGATTTCTTTCAATTTTAAATTGCAGTATCAATAAAAATGGGTAAAATAATTCTGTTAAAATAATAAACACAATTTTAATTACAACGTTTGTCATATATTTATCTCATTTTCTTTACAAGCATATAACAAAATTTTATTATGCGTGTAGAATAACATTAAATTATCTGGTAAAGATAGAATTTTTATCTGCTTGAATCGAGTGAAATAAAACACTTAAACAATGACACACTTTGGATAAGTATACACTTTTTATATCGCAAATTCACATAAAAGAATATTTAACATAATTAAACGTGTCTATCTATAATAGACATTTATAAACATACTATAAACACTTACAGACATTTACAAACATTCAAGATAAGTCTCAATATAGTATTCTTTGCCATTGATTGGGAGCGCTCAAAATTTACATTTCAAGGCGCGCTTTTTCTCTTGTTACTCAGTATTCAACGTCCTCGGTGCTGGGTAATTCATGGTAGTCGTTCGAAAACAAGAAGAAGTCGGTAAAGATATTATACGATTTTTAAAATCGTGTGCACGCAGGTGTATCGCATAAGTGAAAAAATACGTTAACCGCTCAATTGCCGTACTGAATTCGCAAAACGTGCAACGTTTTTGTGAATTTGTCTTTCGTACAGGTTGGTAATTTCGTGGTACTTACAAAGAGGACGGTATTATTCATTTGTTTACTCGTACACAAGAAGGAGAGAAAAAATTTGTTTCTTCTTCTCAATTAAAAGTTTGTCGATTCGAGGCTGCAGTTTCAACGGTATTGAGGGAATTTTTTTGTAATTTTTCAGTGACTTATAAAACGAAACCAGTCGGGTAAAAACTGTGCTTATTAATAATTAGCGTACCGTAAACAAATTTTTTCTACCGTGTACTTGACAGTTTGTTTAAGCTATGGCACATGCGAAGTATAATTCGGCAGGTAAAGAACTCAGAACTCTCAAGGTCTTAAATTTAATTTTACTGCTTTCTTTCACACACTCATTTAATTTAGTTCATTTAGGTACTATACTTTTACATCTCGGAATCTATATATCTATATGTTCTCTCGTTTAACATGTAAGTTTATTATATTCATTTGCAATTAACATTATTCTCTTTACTTTTGTTTCTGTATAACTCTATATAAACATGAATATTTAAGGTCACCGGCGATGTATTATCTGTCCAATTTTTGTGGAGTAATTATAAAGTCAGATAAGAATAATACATTTTTTTTAATTGGACAGAAAACAAACGTCGTTGTCGATAATGGAAAATTTTTCGAAATTTTTTAGTTTTAGTTGCTTGTATAAAGTGAGTTTTTTTATACACATAACAAGCTCGTATGTTTAATATTCAATTGCAGTTTTCGTTCGTATTTTGTATTTTAAATTAAATAAACATTAATTTCAGTTTAGCAGTTATTTTATTTCAGCAAAACCGGACAGACATGGAACATCAATCAACAATTTTTATAAACCTACGTTCGATAGGTCTCATTATTCACCCTTGCGATAAGATCGATGCGGTTCTGGAAGAATTTCCGATTCAGATTACACCGGAAAAAATGAAGATGTAAATTTTACTATTTCTCGTAGAGACAAACTCGTTATCAATCCGATTACATGAAATAATGAATTCCAATGAAGAATAGTAAACTTTACAAGCTCAGACTTGTCAATAATGTAAAAAAGCACCGTAAACAAGTGAAATTTTAAGGACACACATTTTGGACAGGTTCAACAACTACCCTTACCTGCCGAAAATGCGCTTATCGTATACCAAAATTTGAATCCCCCCTCGTTTCGCGTCTTCTTCGTAGACGCGAAAGCCAGGCGTAACTCATTGTCAGTTAAACTTCATTTCGACAAAACTTTCGACCAAACGGACTAACGACGCTTGCGATCGACAAGCACCTTGATTTTTTATTTCTTACTTAATGTACAAGGAAAACAAGTAGGCTTTTCGAAAAGCCGCTCTCGGTATAATACGCGGTTCTTCTCACCGTCGGTTGAGGGTGACCGCAGGATTAATCCTTAGATTAGGTAGATGCATCACCGCGCTCAGGATTTACATTCTAATGCATGCTTGCACTTTTATGTGCGATGAATATACGTTATCTATAGATATCTTTACTGGTTCTTAATATCCTACAAGTTAAACATTTCTGCATACGGGTGCTTAATGGTTTTTCATATAAAACATTCCTTGCGAAACGTAAATCTTGCAAATCCGAAAAATTGTCTGTCGTTTACATTTTCGGTAACTTAATCGATCAGAAAGGAGTAAAGTGTCGAATTTCATTAGTTTGACGCCCTTTAAATGAGGAACACAGAGGGCTGGATTGCATTTCGCATTTTTCAAACGAAAACGTTTCGTTAGACTTCTCCAAAAGCGGATTACGAAAGGAAGAGATAAGTAGTATGCAGAGTAGTTCGTTTTGTGTTGAAGATGACTAATTATTCAGTGAAAAGCTCGCGTATTCCGCAGCTCTTGAATTTACATGAAGATAACATTGATTCAACAACATTGAAGGGAAGACCTTTTTAAGTCCGGCTACCCATGAATCAATAAAAAATCTTAACGTATTCCGATTGCAAACTTTAATTGTTAAAATATTTTTTTAAATAAAATATTTAAATAAATTTACATTGAATCACTCATTGAGTCAAATGAATTTGCAAAATAATTTCCTATTTCAGTTAAGTGAATTTTTTAAATCATTTTGGAACAGTATAATGTACTATTAGATTGTTTGAGTTATTTGCTAAGAAAGTATTAAACATTTTCTATATTAAAAATATCCATAAATATCTAAATATCACTTTTATTTATTATATCTAGAAAAATAATTTAGATGTTCTATGTTTATGAAGTTTTTCTTAATTTTTTATTTTATGATTAATTTTTATGTTTTTGATGTTACTAATTTTGTTAGGCATTGGAAAATCATATTTTTTTCTTTCCTTTTGCAAAATAATCATTAAAAACTTGATTTATGACTTACAAATAAATGTTTTTCTAGGTATTTCATAACAAGCAAACATTGTTTTCCAACGTGAACTGTTTTTAATCTAGTTTTTAACATAGTACCCTTCTTTTATAGGCTCATTTGTAGTGAAAAGAAAAAATTCAATTCTATCACTACTCTTCAAAACTTTCAACAAATTATGGCAATGCAATACGTACATAACACTTTTACATTTTTTTCTGATTTCTGTTTAACCTAACTTACACGTATTCTTCAGGTAAAATTTAATTAGGTAATTAGATTTAAATTTATATTTGGTTCATTTAAAAATACAAAGCAGTATTAGGTAGTATTCATTAAGTTTTACTTTAACATTGCATAATTATTTCTGCTAACTTGAAAAGCTCCTTTTTGCGTATTTAAAATTGTAACAATTTCAATTCAGTTTCAAATTTACTAAATATAACAATTTTCACTTATCAAGCTTGAAGACATGTTTTCCGTTTTATCTACCATTAACCACAACCGCAATTCGTTTCTTTATTGAAATGCAATTGTGAATTTAATACTTCAGTGTACCAAAATCCCATTTACTTTTCACAGATTAATGAAAACATTTTTAGTTATCGACAAATTATCATCTAAAACTGAAATCTTAGTCCAATTATCAGATTCCCACCAAAATTCAAAGCAAAGAGAATCAAAAACAATTTCCATCAATCCATCAGAAGCAGATGCAGTTAATCCAGAAAAAACGATCGGCGAAGCTATCCAATAACCCCAAAAATCCACGAAAATATTCCCTGTAGAATAGAACAGCCAAGAACCTGTCCCCGTCTAAAAGTTGGTCGCGCGAGGTGTAAAATCGAGCCCGTCAACTATCTAGATTATACGAACGGCGCGCGCGTTACATGACGGAGCAGCGGGCGACGTTGTATCTGTTGTCTTGGTCCACATTGTTGATGCTGAGCACCTTGAGCAGTCGCTCGGTGTCCTTGAACGCGCTCTGCTGCCTGATGCCGCCTGCCTCGAGCATCGACTTCATCGTCTTCTCGCGCATCGTCGCGATCATCATGCGGTGGCGTCGGCGCCGCTTGCGGCTACGGCACTTGGGCAGCGAGAGCTCGAAGAACTCGCCGAGTCGCAGCCGGATCGGCCAGGTGGTCATCTCCTCGTCCACGCGGATCTCCACGAGGTCGTCGATCGCCGGCTCCGGCTGCTGCTTTTTCCGCTTCTCCTCCTTGCTCCGCAGCTTCTTCTTAACCTGTTGGGGGGAGAGGAGAGTTTGATTTGTAATGCCGTGGTGACTGCGGGTTGGACAGTCGACATTCCGTGTGTCACATCGATGGGATACATTGAATATCGAGTAAACGATTTCGGGATTTGACACCAGAGCGTGCCGAGAATGTGGGAAGGATTCGCGGTGGAGGGATTTGTGCAATATAGTTATTTTGAATTTAAGACATTTTTAGTTTAGACATCTTGATTTATTTTGTCCTACTACACGAGTAAAAATTTGGCTAAAACAGTCATTGAAATTGAAGAAAATACTTATATTTGTGTTTATAACAAGTGCATAAAACATATAGACAAAGGTGAAGATAATCGTTTGTACTATGAAATAGATAGAATCAAATGTTACTGTTAAAAGTAAATGGAACCGCTTTATCGTTGAAAAAAATTGAAAGTTAATTCCCAATAAGATTATACGATTAGTCAGGCAAAAAAGCACTTTTATCATCGTCAAATAAGTGTTTAGCGGTTCCACTTCAACTACGTGAATTTATTCGTTTGTATACAGAAATATGGTCTGATAAAGATCTATAACGAAACAGTAATCACGTATAAAAAAAGAAGGATCTTTGAGATGCAACATGAAATGTACCCTTATTATTGGTTGATACCAGAAGTGGTCTCAAATCCCATCGATATTCGGGTTCCGTAGGCTTCGACCGCTCCTTATTAGTTAAAATCTCGTTGTAATATCCAGCAAATCTCGATTTTAAAAAATCGCCCAGACCCACCGCACTGAACTAACCTTATCCCCGAAGTATCTGGGCCGCTGCTGCTGGTATACCTGATGCTGGTGTATCTGCTGGGCGTCTTGCTCGCTGCCCCAGTCGAGTACTACCGGCCCGCTGTCCTGGGGGAAACTGTCGTGCACTCTGACCGGCCTGGCGAGCGACGAGCGTTTTCGAGCGGGAGTCGGGGGCTTCTTCTGGTGCTTGTTCAGCGATTGCTGGCTCCTGGCCTCGTTGAAGCTGCTGCTGTTGCTGTTGCAGTTCTTGGACAGCCAGCGGCGAATCGACGGGTCCTTGACGCTCATCAGGTAATTCTCCAAGCCCTTGTTGTTGCCGCTGCCGCTGGCGGCAGAGCTCTTGCTGCTGGCGGCTGCTTGGAGGTTGTTGATCTTCTGGACCTTGGGTTTGTTGCTGGTGCTGTTCTTCTGGTTCTTGTTGTTGTTCTGATTGTTGTTGTTGTTATTGTTGTTGTTGTTGTTCTTGCTGGCGAGCTTCGAGCGGTTGGCGACGTTCGTCCTGTTGTTCTTGCCGACGGCGGTTTTGCTGCCGGCTGCGCAGTGGCTGTTGATGTTGTTCTTGTTCTTGAGGAGGAGGTCGTGCCGGCACTGCTCGGCGCACTGCAAACAGTCGTAGTACTTTTCCGAGGCGCTTTTCGGCCCAGGGCCGCGCGGACGAGTGCGGTAACGTCGGCGGTCGAGCCCTTCTTGGGCCTGAGAGGGTTGCCGTCACACCTCCTGGAGGTACTTGAGCGGACAGAGGGTCTCCTTGTACTGGATCTCGCCGTCCTTGCTGGTCTGAACGGATGTCAGCACGTCCGAGGCGCAACGGACCATTGCCACCCCCTCGACCTCGTCGCCGATTTGAACGACGATCTGGGCAGGATAAATGAGCTGAGTTTATGCTGTATAAAATTTGCGACTATTTCTTGTTGATTAATTTATTATGGAATGTGAAAAAGGTTTTTACAAGTGTAAAAACTCACTTGATAATTTCAAATAATGAAATATTTTATTCAGAATCACTTCGATTTGCAGGGTTGAAACTTGCGATACATTAAAATTTAGAATTATTGAAATATTCCTTACTTGATCTCGTAAAAGTGTTATCTGATCGGATAACTGAAGATTTCGGGTGACTTGAAGAGTTTTTTGACCAGATTCCACTCTCATGACGTACGTACTAGGAAAGTAGCCTATTCTTGCGCCAAAATATTTTCCTTTCCACCAGTC
Source organism: Ormyrus pomaceus (assembly GCA_900474385.1). Taxonomy (NCBI): domain Eukaryota; kingdom Metazoa; phylum Arthropoda; class Insecta; order Hymenoptera; family Ormyridae; genus Ormyrus; species Ormyrus pomaceus. The sequence continues at coordinate 9,472 of UCOM01001943.1, forward strand.
CCTGTCGGTCTTATCGATAACGGTAACTTTGTCGCCCGCTCTGAAATTGCAAATCAAGTTTCTTTAGAAAATTACTATTTAAATAGGTGCACTTAAGAGAACAGAGCCATTTAAGCGTAACACGTTAATACATAATTGAAAGGTTTCGTAAAGGCCATTTAATCTCCCTAAGTATTTGCGCCGCTGTAAAGGAATATTTAATGCCCGCGATTTAGGTAAGTAAGGTCTTATTCAGTTCACATTGTTCTTAGTTCTTGTAAAGTGAAGCGTACGTACCACGTGACGCGTAAGATTTAACTCCTAACTAGCTTGCATAAGTTCCAACAAAGTTCCTCGACAACAATGCAACTGTAAACTTCTTAAACACTTCATTACGGCCTATTTGAGACAAATGTTACCGAATCCTTGAATGAAATGCGAACGGAAAAACTGCATTGTTAGAATATTTATCAGACGAAATTAAGTATGAACGGCGTTGCATTAGTAGGCATTTCACGACGAATTACCGTGCAAGAGATTGTTGTAATTTAAAAATACTACACATTCAAACTATATTATCATTGTAAAAAATAAAATAAAACGAATTTTCAAAATCGTTTCTTTAGTTATTATTCAATAATACATGCTTACTTGAGGTCGATCTCGTCGCGATGTCTGGCTTCGAAGTTGTAAAGGACGACGTACAAATTGTTGGCGGGCAGTATGCGCTTGCCCGGCGGATTCAGGTGATTCTGATTGTTCATGTGAGGCGACGGACAAGGGGAGGTGCTCGCCGACGAGTAAGACTTCTCGTTTTCGTCCGGCAACTCGACGCTCGACATCCTGATGGTGTTGCGGAGGTGCTGCTTGTGTATGCCGTGGATGCTCTGGCCTGGACTGCAAGGGGCGGCTGTAAGGCGAAAATAAATTAGAAGCCATTCCAACTTGTTGGAAGGGAAAAGTGGGGTATTTATTTTTATTTAATAAAAGTTGAACTATCGGTATATTAATTGTTTGTACAATCGTTAATAGTTAATATAATGTAAAAAAAAACTACCTTACAATATCCACGGGACGAAAAAGAATATTTTGCAATTCCTGTACCCACGAAGGAGTACCGAAGTTATTCCTCGATTCGCGCGTTAAAGTCCATTAGCCGAAAATACACGATTTCGACAGTACATCCGAACAAGTAGGTCAAGCGGTCCATAGGCACGAATCATCGCAGTGGATTAATCTTTCAATGCTGTTGCTGGTTATAATCCGTTTGAACAAATAACCGAGACGCGAGAGGTGAGACTTGCGTTTTCACAACTGCTCAATTGGAAACAGACGCCTGACTCAGGATCTTTTATATGGGTACAAGGTTGTTTCGCGCGAATTTAGCTTTTGGAAACTTTGCTCGGTCTCGCGGAAATTCAATTTTCGTTCTTATTTTTATTAAAATTTTATCTTTGCTTTTAATTGAATAATCGAGATGACTATTAGGTGAAAAGCACAATGTTAAATCTGGCCGAGTGGAGTCTGTTAAATCGAGGATTATCATAAACGTTATTTCCAATTTTAAATATATTAGGCTAGAATAGAAAATGCCGAAATTAAAGTCATAAAAACTCGATATTTCCACGTACAACAAAGTACAATTTCGCAAAAACAACAACCCAAAGCTAATTAACGCCTTTATAAAACGACAATTCACGCAAACGAACGATCCCCCAACAAAAGGGTGTACAGGAATCGAACGATCCCACCGGGGGTGGAATCGACGTCGAAGCCGGGATCGCGGGGGCTAAGAGATAATAATTGCGCTTACATAATCTATTGATGCTGCCGCTGTCGGATCGCCGCGGCGGCGTCGACTCCCTCTGGCCCGAGCTGTGATAATCTCGGGGTCTGTGCCGCACGTGGGCCGATCCCTCCGGCGAGTCCAGGCTCAAGCTCTTCATGCGCAGATTCAGCCTCTCCCTGCGGCGCTGCGGACTGTGCGGTGCTTCTCGTTGCGAGGGGGAAAATTTTTCAAAATTATCAACGGCGACACATTGCTGCGGGCTGGTTTTTTTTTTTTTTTTTTTTTTTGTTTCTGGCGGAAGGTTTTCTATCCGCCGGGCCCGCGATTCCAGCGGCAATCTTAGTTTTTATGTTTTTCGAGAAAAGGTTTTCGGGAACGTTAAGAACCGGAGAGTTGCGCTGTCGAGCAGTTGAATTAAATTGTGTTTATAATGCATAAATGTGCTGTTTTTAAGTTTTGTTTCTGAATTTATTCACTTAATCGTTTGATACTTTAAGTTCACGAGACAATAAACGTATTAATGAAAAATTACTTTAATTATTGTACATTTTCTGAATAATGCAGTTAACCTTTTTAACGTCAGAAAGGCAGATTTTAGTAAAAATGTATTTAAAGTTCTTTTTTCGAGCTATTTTATAAATGAATTTCCAATATTCAATCAAATTTTAAATTGCTGCATTTTATCCGTAATCTATCGACCATTTCACCGGAATCATTTTACATTCAGATTGACCTATTTGAGGCGCCCGTACAAAAGTTATAAAAAATGTAAGAACCCGACTCGCCACACTCGAATCCCATACACCAGCAGCTTTTCCACCTAAATGTTTCAAAATTCAATTGCACTGTTTTATCCGAAGCTCCCTGACCCGGCGTTCAATTGAAAACAAGCCGTAAGTTCTCCGCGCGAATCGCTTTCGTCAAAAAAGCCATCTTTTTCCCGGCCGAAAGCAGCCTCCGCGGCGCGAGGAGTGTCAACGGCGAAGGTGTACAAAAGCTCGCAATAAACAAGTTACTTGCCGCTGGATCTCGACCCCCGGCGTTTTTACATGCGCTTTTGCCTACGAGAACACGAACGCACACACACACACACACACACACAGAGAGGCATGCCACAATAGACGCAGAGAGGTGTTGGCGCGCAGATATTCTCGGCGCTGAAAAGAAGCGTGAAAGAGAGAGAGAAAGAGAGAGCTCTCCACGGGGACACGAGTCGCTTGGCGGCGGCTTCGGCCTCCGAGTCGCACCTTTAATACCTACCTCGTGCACCACACCATCCCCCGAGGAGCTGCCGGCTTATTTGTGGTATTTGCGCTTTATATCGCATGTGCGCGCTCTCTGTTTCTCGGCGCTTTTTTCTCGCCGCCGCCGCCGCCGCCGCCTCGTTCCACCTGCTTTTTGCATTCTGCGCTTTTGCCCCCGCATAACTTACCTCGGCTGCTCTGTCCCCGTTAAACGTGCCTGGGAATGCCGGCTCTCTTGTTCGGCACTCGAGCTTTTTTTATATTATTATTTACTCGTTCGCCATTCCTGCTTGAATGGCCGCTTCGTTCTCGCGGTTTGCCGAAAGTTCTCGGTTACAATAGCGTGGATTGTGCGGTATATATACAATATTTTGCGGTTTTTCGCTGTACGTCTAATAATGATCAGAACAATGGGAAGCGATGAGAAACATATATTTTTGATCCTTAAAATAATCATGACAATTTTAGCGATTTATTTCCATATATTGTAATACTGAAGACTTTCGCGATCAAACCCTGATATTTCTATGCTTACTACATGCGATTTCTTACTGTATAATTTTACAATTACAAGCTTAACGTTTAAAAATCCAAAAATCCAGAATACGCGTAAAATGTATAAAAGTGCCAAATTACCGAAAGACCAAACCCCCAGGAAATTCCTTACTTCGATAAAGCTCAGCGCCCTCATTAAATATTTCAAACTCTTAATTTATACGAGCCACGAAATACACCTCTTCCAGAATCGTTTCTAGAATATTTATGAATAAACCGCGCCCCACAAACGCTTCCCACCGCTAAGCCGTATCAAAATGCCTCATGCATTTTAAGCAACAACATCGCCGACGAAGCTCGCTCACCTATTCCTCCATAAAATTTTATCCGCCGCTCGGATAAGGGAAAGCGCGATCGCCCGGCTAAATGATCTCCCCCCACCCCTCGCCCGCCGCTACGATAAATAAAAAATCTCCGCAAGGCGAGCGTTATTACGCGTACTCCGTTCACCGTCGCGCGATGTATGCGCGATTCGAGCGTATTATGACTGGCGCGTTTTACAAGGCGCCTCGTAAATCAATGTCGTGCCCCCCCTCCCCGAGCCCTTTAAGCCTTTCTTCGGGGTCGAAGGCCGCTCTCTCTCTCTCAGCTTGGTAATATCGACGCGCGCTAAACGATTAGACGAACTTCGCGTCAACTGGCGAGGGCCATTAATCCTCGGCTGGTGTTAATGAGTACAACGGCGACGGAGCTCCGGGTGATGTCAAAGAATGGGGTAAAAGGGAGCTGCCTCGGCGAAGTTTCGAAATTAATTTCGAATCGGGGGGAACGGAGGGTTGAGAGCTGCGAATCGTTTTGAGTGCCGGAGGCAGACGAGTGTAAAATGATGCGGATTTGATTCGGATGGTGAAAACGATTTATTAGGAGTGTAATTGAAGTGGAATAGAAACAAATATATTGTTCCTGTCGATTAATTTAATCCTTAACTTACTACTTTAAGATATTGTATTTTTATTTTTTAATAATGCATTAAAATCGATTTAGAATTTATAAAAGAGGTTCCGGTATAATTATTTCTGCTATGCTTATTTTCAATAGATGAGCATCAAGTTTTATGATTGATTGCCCTTAATCGGTAGTTTTGAAAAGCTTCTGCCGATGTGAATTTAAACATGACTGGAATTTCCTCACTTTTTAATTTATTCACGAACGTTAAAAATTTGCGCTGTCATGTGCACTTGTTTCTTACTTGCTTATATCTTCTTGCTGAATGCACTTAGTTTTTTCTCGGTCATAATTTTAATTTATGCTAAATCGACATTAATTATGGAGGAGCGAAATGCTTAATTAAGCTGCACTAAACGTATTCAAACCTGTACAAGCTAATTCAAACAATAATACAAATAATTAGATTAGAATTTGCTCGAATAGTAATTGCAATGATTATAATTGAAGTAGAAATGTATGTCGTGACTCTAAACGTCGATTTATTTACATACAGCTTAATTTTATTGTCGATATATTTTTATTATCGATTATGTGATTTTTATTTACTTTTTACTAACGACTTTTATTGATATTTAATATTGTTTGAACATAATTTATCAATTAATGAAATCATTGACTATAATTTTCCTCCTAAAATTAATTAACATCATCATCATTTACAATTATAGTCAAGATTATAAATTAATAAAGAAAACTACATCATTAACCATCAAATATTAACAATGAAGCAGTCAGATATGATTGCAAACGTCAGAAAGAAAATTAAGAGATCTTATTTCAAAAGTACAAATGAAATATTAATTCCTCTTTCTCGATTATGATTGAAATTATTAATTTGTACATTTCGAAAATCCCATAAATTGTACCTACAGAAGGATATGACTATGTATAATGCAATCCATATCGATGTCGATTAATTTCCTTTGTCGAACCCATCATTCTATAAATAATTTGATCCTGCGAGAAGCCTCTTGCAATAACATGGATATCTGCCCACGTTTAACAAAGAATCGTCTGAAATTAATGAGTTTCCGAACCACAACGCTGAACTCAAATAAAACTTCGACGAAAACCCCCATCAAGAAGTTGGGAAAAGCCTCGGCGAACAAAATAAGAAGGCTTCGAGGAGGTCAGCGAGGACTTGGCAATTTCGTTATAAATCCTTGAGCGGCCTCCTCAGCATCGCCGGAAAGTTCGCGTCTGACGCTTCAATTACTTGACGAGCTTATAATAAAGTGCATTCCCGCGCGGGTCGCGCGCAACGCGCTGCAGAAATTCATTTATCGCACGACAAAGGGTTTAATATACATCGCGAGACGTCCCGGAGTCTGAAAGCAAGACGAATTGCTCTTTCGTCCATCGGCAGGTCTCTCTCTCTCTCTCTCTCTCTCCTCTTCCCCCTGCTTCCTCTTTGCAAAATTCAGGAGCGAGCGCGAATGCAAGCTCCACTTTGGTCGAATGAAAAATTAAGTCAACGGTTCCGCTCGCCCGTTAAGAGAGGGGGGCCCCGCTGCTTTATTCAGGACTGCGCGAGCGCGGTTATTTCGTTGCATGTAATATTCCGTTTCCTGGTGAGAGATTTATATATATATATACGCATTCGGCGGGTAAATCATACATTGCGTTCGGGAACGAGGCGTTTTTTTTTGCAGGAGACTTTAATAATTGAATCTTGGAAGGGATGCGTTTCCAATGCTTTGAAGAATAAAAGGTTTTTATTGGCGGGCTTATATTTATTGCATTTACTTTTAATGTATAATAAAGAGAAAGGGTTTTTTTTTATCCTACGATAAAACGTTTCATAACAGTGTAAAAGTTTGAATTTTGAAAAAGTGAAGTTTTGAATCCGAGACCTCGGCGCGTATCCGAGTTTAAAAGCTGAATTTTAAATTTTCTTTAATAAAAACTTTAAAGCTCCCCTTTTCGCATAGACAAACATCAAGCAGATAAAAAAAAAAGCCCAGCCGGATCAACAACGTAAAACAGTAAAACTGCCTTACATGCGAATGCATAGCTATAAAATACCTAGTTTTCGCGTTAATTTTTCGCTTGACTAACTCGCCACGTGAGAGAGAGATAGAGAGAGCAGAGAGAAAGTCAGGAGAGGTCAAGAGAGGGCGCGAACTCTTTCCCTCCTTCCTCTCCGGGTGGCGTACTCGAAACTGTTTATTAGGTCGAGTGTATACGCCTGCATAGAAATCTCCCGGCTAACTATCCGACGAGGAAAAGCGGCAAAAAAAAAGGGGGGGATGGAAAAGTAATCGCATCGCGGATCAAAGAAATGAATGAGTAAGCACGCGGGATGGATGTCGGAATAAACGAGCGGGGAAAATGGATGCGAAGTAACCGAACGCTTTATGAGTTTATTGCTATTTCCATTAGTGCAATGTATTCGTAAATATGTTACCTTAATTTAAGAAGAAAAATTTTAATTTAATCAAGATATTCTTTTATTTATGCATCTTTTTCGTCGCTTGAAACACAATTATTGCCAAATCCATACACTGTCGAATTGGAAATTTGAACTGCTAAAACTCATTCTCGTCATGCTTGTACAGTCTGGTGTGTAATCATAAGTTTCTATCTGCAGCGCAATTGATTGCAGATGAAAATTGTCTTTTAAACGCGAAATGAAGGATTTCATGCTTGTGGATATACCGTGGAAGCTCGAGAGACTTCCGAAGTAATGATTTTCGGACGATACAGCCACAGATGGATAGTGTATCTAATAGCGAACTCATAAAACAAGAATGCGATTCCGTGCTCGGCGGCTATATAACTTTTTTCCTTAATGAGTGATTGTACCGATATTATTTATTGCTCGAGTAATAAGATTGATTAGGGTTTCAAAATGTTATAAATTGTGAGCTTTTTTCCAATTTTTCTTTCAGTTATATATGATTCGGTAAACCTTCGTCCGTAAAGCTGTAAATAATACAGCATCAAATCTTTTTTGCTATGTTGTAACATACTTAAAAAAACTAAGTACACAAGCAAGAAACAGTTTCGATCAGACGAGAATTTAAAATAAAGTGATCAGCGAACACTGATAGAAATCGTTGCAACACGATGGCATTGGCAACTAAAAATAAACACTTGAATATTTCTACAAAACCACGTCATAAATAGAGACAAGTTTCTGTCAAATTCAATCCAATTGAAACGGAGCAGCGCTAAAGCTATATTTCCCCACTCTCTCTAAATAGACGTAGGATTGGCATAGCCTCGGCCACCTCCCGACGGAAGATACAAGTCCATCCGGTGCGATTGCGCCCGGCTTACACTCGGGATAAAGCGATATCGACGCCAATGCCGAGGCCGCCAAACGCGAAATTACACTTTCCTCCCAATCCCTTAGCCGGCTTTTATTTTCCCTTTTCTTCTACCCGGCGCGCAAAAAAACGCGCGCCTTTTCTTGCGCCCTACCCGTGTATTCCCGTATCGCGGTCAGACACAATGGCCCCGGCGAATTTGGCTGCTCGCGGAGGGCAAAAAACGAACGGACTGTACACGCGCTCCGGCGGAGGTGGTGACCTGGAACTTGGTGGCTCGGTGTATACGAAGCGCCCTTTTGGGACTGCTGGATGCCTGGCTTTTCTCGTTTGCGTGTGCTTTTCTTTTACGGGCTTCGGGGAGCCGGAGACTTCGCGGTGAGCCGGTGATTTTATTTTTATGCCGCTTTGTTCACGCGGATGGGCGTGGATGGAGCCTTGGAATCTATTGCTTCGAAAAGAGTGAAGCTTTGAAAACTGCCGGTGATGAGATGAATTACAGATTTGGGGAATATTGTCAATTTGATAGGGAGAAAGGGGGTTTAAGCGATTTTTATTACGCAAGATATATATAAGTCGATTAAAAGAAAAAGTACACGTTATATATTTCTGTAATAGTACACATAGATCAGACATATATTCAGCTTCAGTTATTAATCTATAAATTTTCTTACTTCATTTTAATAATAGATTCTTATATATCTATCAACAAAAACAGTAATACCCAAACGCAATTATCAATTCAGTAAAAATTTACAAGAAGCCTTAATTTTAAACATAAAATTTTAACCAACATTTTTTATCCATATATTACAGTGAAGTAATAGTTTCCGGTTTTCTTAATTTATCCTTAATAGTAGATCTTAAAATTTTATCATGACTTACTTATATCAACAATTCAGTGCAGTTAACTACTTTTAGAATTACAATTTCGAACGAGGTGAAGTATTGAGTTATTCGATTTTAACCTTTAAAACACAACGCCGAACACTACATGCATTACCAACGGCGAACGGAAAAAAAAAAATCAAATTCCGCAAATATCAATATCAAAACCCAATCAGCGAGCGAGACCGCAGATACACGGAGTCGTGAACACTTGTGGAATCGTCCGCGCAATTCGCGCGAAATATCGCGTGCTCGCGAGCCGCGTAACCCAATTACGCAACACGAAAGAGTCTCTCCACCGAGAACGAGTCTAGTGGGTCAAAGTCCCGGCGGCGGCTCGAGTCTTGAAAGAAGAAAAAAAAAAAAAAAAAAAAAAAAGAGCCGAATAAAAATTGAGATCAAAGCCGCGACGGGAGCGAAGAAGAAGAGAGTCGGTCACGGTCCGAGTCGTTCGTTGGGTTGGGGTCGGGAATTCGGTCATCGGCGGCGACTGGCGCTGCGCTTCCGGGCGCGCGTCGACGAGCGGGGCGAGGACGAGCGCTGCGGGGAACAGCTGCGGGTCGGCGAACTCGGGATCTTCGGCTGCTGGAGCTGCTGCTGCGTCGGCGAGCCGTCGCCGAGGAAGAGGGGCTGGCCGAACGGCCGGGTTCCGAAACCTGAGTCGCCGCTACCTCGTCCTGCATCCGGATTGAGCTCTTTTTAGTTTTGGGGCTGCCTGATCTTATCGGGCTCGATGTATATTGGGGGGAACGCGGGCTTGGAGTTTGGGAAGTTTAAAATATAGTTCCCGGCTGAAAGCGGTTAGACTCGATTTGGGGCTGCGGTTTGAAAATTTGAATATTTTAAATTTCGTGTAACTCCAAACTGGTTTGCGTGCAATTCTGATATTTCCTTGTTTTTGAGTTTCAAAGTGCGCGTTGATTTTTTAATTCAGGTGGAATTTCGGCATTCTTGCTTAAACTTTAATCATTTAATTTATCACTGAAAATCAGAATTGCACATTGAGATGCAAATGTGGGTAAAACTTGACAAAGATAGCACGAAGCTCTAGTTTCGCATAAATAATACATACAATTTAATTAGACTGTGAATAAAACGATGTTTTGGTTTGTTTATTTAAAATTAGCCTTGTTTGCGCGTTAATAATATTATATATCAAACAAAAGTGTTTTAATTAACAAACGTATAATTCATATATATTCCATTGAATACGTAAAAATTATTCTTTTCTGAAATTTTAATTTTTAAGGTGGTCTTATAGCTAAAATTTGGTTCACAGAAAATAACTTGAAAAAAAGTAGTAAATAAATAGTAAATATTATTAAGTAATAATAATATTAGTAAGATATAAAAAAATGTGTAGGTAAAATATATAAAATTTTGAAAAAAATGAGCTTTTTATAAAATGAGCTTAGTCAGAGGTCTGTAAGCAAATTTAACCCTGTTTTTACTTTAATGTTTTGGGCTAGGTACATGTAAATTACAAACAATTTAAAGTTTGTTTGCTGTGAATACATCCAACGGTTCGTGGCAAGGCTTACAACAAAGCTAAAATATTAAAAAAAAACTTCTATCTCTGGTCAAAATGAGCTTTTGTAAATTTTGTAAAAAAATGTTACTTTATTTTACCTACATATTTTTTACAATTTAGTATATTTATTACTTTTTTTGTGAACCAAATTTTTAGGTATAAGATTGCCTTAAGCAACTATTTATAACAAACATTTATAATAAATATTCCCGATTTAAAATATGTCGTATAAAAGTAAACTATTCATATTTTCAAATTAAATATTTCTTCTACAGATAATGCAAGTAAGTTTTCATACTTACTTGAATATAATTTAAATCCTTCGAACTTTCTCATTGGAATGCTACATTTCTCCTCGCAGGATGAATATTGATTGAATAATCCATACTGAATATAAAAGTTTCTTCATGATTAAAATTAATGCAATAACTAAATGAATATTGAAATCACATTCGCATTTTATATTATTAAAGTATAATTTGTGTCCAGCTTTAAATGTAAAGTAATTTTGATATTAATAAAGATAAGAATTCAATAACTTTTAGTATATTACATTATTTTAATCTGAACTGACTTATATTTTCATTACGGATTATTAATACTTTTTGGATCCTATGAAGGAAAAAAAGCAGGGTTCAAAGATTTCATTTATTAAATTTAATAATTATCATGTGCAAGAATAATGTATACTATAAAATTTTAAATATTTGAATTAAATTATTCATTCCTTGCAAAAACATTGATCTGTATAAACGTCCTAATATAACAATATAAAAAGTTCACGTATCTAATTTCTAAACTCTAAGATTATAAGCGTCAAGTTTTACTGCAATGCATCTCATTAAAATATAAAAATAATTTTTGGTGTAAAACATTGAACTTCAATATTACGTTCATGCTATAAATAATGCACTTAAAATGCATGGAATAATGAAAAGCTAAATATTTTATAAAATTTACACCAAAAAATTTATTGGTAAATCTTTAAAAGTATATATATATTGTTTGTTATTTTAGCTTAATGGAAATGGAGCAATTTTACTTACTTTTTTATATTTTAGCTTGATGAAATGGTGCAAATGTACTTACTGTTTCAATGATATTTTCTAGAATTTATATCTAGAACAAGTTATGTTTTAGTGGTGGATGAATTATGTGAATGAACTTGAAAAATGTAATTTCATTCCACTTGAAAGTTTTAAAAATAATGCTCATGATGGCAATTATTGTTATCACTTCAAAATTAAAACTTCTGCTTCTGATACGCTTTATTTTCAACTCGTTAATTAGTTTCAACAAATTTTCAATGCAATTTCACTGTATATGATACTTTTTTATTTGAAACCAATTTGCTGGACAATTAAATTTTATCTAGCAGCCAAATTGTTTTTTATATCTTTTATCGAAAAATGTTTACAAGAAATTGCATTGATGGTAATAAATAAATTGATGATATTTTTTAATAAAGTAACATCAACCACTCAAATCAACCATAAAGCTTGCATTTAAACACTTCATCCTTTCTGCACCATTTTAATTGGTAGCAAATTATCATGTTCAATATGAAAACGCTGCTATATTTTTCCTTTGTAGAAAAGCACTGTAGTTTTGTTCGGTCGTATCGATTCAGTATGGTGGGAATAAGAGATGCTCTTTAGAATTTTAATGAGAGATGGAAAAATGAACTGATGAGTTCGTTAATAATTATAGCTGCTCAATGAAGGAAAATTTTGAGAAGCAATTAATGAATAGATTATATGAATATTGCAAAATGGTAACAAAAAAATGAAATTCAGTTAAAAAAGCTGGCAGATTGTCGACGGTTCCAAGAGGAATTGTTTTGAAAAATTGATGATTAAATTCTATTTGATTTTAATATCTGGATGTTCGAGAAGAGGAAATGACAGAAACAGCCATCACTTTTCGCATTCTCAACAATACTAGGAAAATTTGTACAGAACCAGTTTTCGTCCTCCTATAAACGAAAAGAGCAAATGGCTCTTATTGCAGGAATTACGGTGCCAAGCCAAAGCGATACTTGGTCGGAAGGTCCATCGTCGTTTCCTTCCCACATTTCACTTATCCAGCTCCGTATCGGAAAATGTCACCGCTCCTCCCGATATCCGATTACTCGTTTTCGACCCGGCTCGACTCCTCAGCGGCCCGATCCTTCGAGTTTAACCTCGAGGCAGCACGTGACAATTAAAGCGATCCAATTAAGACGCCTCTGTACTCGCGTCGAAGCGTCGCGGTTTAACGACTCGGAAGCGTCGCGTGCAGTTGTTGTTGTTCCCCCTCCCCCTCCGGCCTTTTGGGCTTCTTGCAGCTCGCAGGGACGCTGATTAATCGAGGAGAAAACGGATTGCGCCCTGTCTGCATTATGCGCCGATGCATCATTAGTAGGCGGACTCTCTCTCTCGATTCCCAGTGGCGACGGCAGCAGCAGCAGCAGCAGCAGCAGCCGCAGCGGCGCACTCTGTTATTCCGAGGCTCTCTCTCGGCTCACGGCTGTGCGAGCCCTCGAGCAGAAGCTTTTTCAATTATAGCCCGGTATCTCGGGATGATATCGCGAATGGCCTGGCCTTTTCGAGAGATGAGAGTTATCGGTGTCTGTTCCCGGAATCCCTTTGAGGATTCCGAGGGTTAGGCCGATCGATAATGCGGCTAATATTGTCCATTGAGATGTGCGAGCAATTTACAAAGTTGCTCGGAGGTAGCGGTGAATTTGGACTTTATATATCTTTCAATTTAGATTTCGGGCAATTAAATAATGTTTTCACTTTCTGAAATGATATCTTTTAGCGTTGAAGTTCGCAAAAAAAAACATTCAATTCATTCTATACTTTATATAGGTATATTGTGTAATTTAATTATCTTATTCATCGTAATATTTTAAATTAAATTATATGCAATAATTTTCAATGCCCAAAATTAAATTACGCATTTCAATCAGCCCTCTTTCATTATCTGAAGTACTTTCTGCTTTCAAGCATGTTAATAAATGGTTTATGGAATGAATATCTGATTAATTTTATTCTTATGTAAATCCCTCTTGGTTAAGCCTCATTTACATTTGAATAATGAATAAATTTTTAAAAATAAATTTTTGTTTCCACGCTGTAACTAATCAGTAAAGTATATAAAATTGAATCAATGACGTCATATTAATTAATCTTAAAGTCTTAGCAGCATGCTGTGACTTTAATACAACGAACTCTGAATTCGAAATTAAAAAATAATAAAAAAATATTGATTCTCAAGTGTAAATCAAATGTTAATCCACTTGTTTTCTAATAAAAAATCTTACTTTTCCTTACTTGGCACTTGTACGCGTTGGGATATCTTCTAAATTCAGTTATTTGGAAAGCCATTCAATAACTATTTTGACGCAAGCAAGCTGCGTCTTAAGCAAAGTCTATATACTTTAAACCGTAGATAAGCTTAACTCGATAAGTCAAGTCTTATGTAAGGTTAAACTTTGAAAACAATTCAATTATGCTGTGTAGAGTACAAATAGAAGCTGCGTTAATAGACTGTAATGTAACTCAATATACAGCCTTTAAACTGTTTGAAACACTTTCTATTAGATTTGTTCTGATCATTTACATATAAAAATGCTTTTAATATTAGAATAATTTTTACGGTTGTATTGTTATCATGTATCAATTTTCATAATGAACGACATCTATTCGAAATAAATCTACAGACTTGTAATGATTATCATAAGTACGTTGCAAAGTATTTTGTTCAGCAGAAATGTGAAACTCATATTTACAATGTATTTACCTGTAATGAGATTCATGAAACAGTATATCTACATAACGGTATACAATATTGAATAATACATTAATTCATGATCGTATTTACACGTGTCATAAAATAAATCCTTTACCTGCATGAAAGTAAGTACGATGTACAAACAGATTTTTACCGTCACAATGAATTAACATACACTGATTGAATTTTTTCAAAGACACAGACAGCGAATTGTATACATTTAACGTGAAGCCCAGAATTCAAATGAATGCAGCGGGTGAACGACTCGTGTCCCCTGTATGAAGAGCTGAATGCGATTTTTATTAAAGCATAATGTGCAGATCGTAAAATTTGAAGTTCATGCAAACTGTGTAAGCCGCTTAGTTTTTTTTTTTTTTTTTCATTCTTTGAGAATTACACGTTTGGTACTTTTGAAATGTATAAAAGAAAGTGCGCAGATTAGAATGCGTTCAATTTGTAAACGAACTTTGTAAGATTCATTCTACGTATAAAAAATAAGATGCATTAGAGACGTAGTTTTTTAATAGCAATTTATTCCTTTTCTTTTCTACTGGAATTAAATAATTGTTACAGATGGATTTCAGAATATGAGGGTAATTAAAAAAGGAAACGTGATATGTGAAATTAATATTTCTGAATTGAATAACCAACTTGTAGAATATGGTGAAATTTTCGCCTATACCGTTCTCTACCGTGTCATTGCTTTAAAAATAAAGCAGTCGACGCGGTAAGCTCGAAAAAGCATTCTTCGCCTCGCGAAAAAGATAACGAGCGACGTCGTATACGCGTATAACGTTTCCACCGCCATCGCCGAGTGGTCGCTTCTCGGGAATCGCTTGGCTGTAAAATTCCTAAGCTCGCATGATCAGCCATTGCGTATACGAAAAAGCCCTTTGCGGGGATCACCCCGGGCAAGCCTGCGGTTGGGCAGCCCGAGGGTCTAAGGGTATATAAAAAGCTGGCTGCTTTTGTTGTTTCGGATTTATTGAGTAAAGAAGAGTGTGCGGCTTGAATGAATAACGGTTGGCTGCAAAAAAAAAAAAAAAAAAAAAAACAAGTACCGCGGAACCGATGGAGGACGTATGTAAATTTTTTTAGATAAAAGATTTGACGCGGGATGGTTTATCTATTTGAAATGTAATTTACATGCAAATTTAAAAATAGCCTCGAACGGCGAAGGTATCGTAAATCATGGCTGACTCGCGTCATTCAATTAATTAATAAGTAATGTAAATCGAAAAACCAGCAATTTTAGACTTCTAAAGTAATTTGATTTAATGGAAAAGTGAGCTGCGCCTTTGTAACGCGATTTTAATGATGCGCTAAAAAAGAGAACGAAAGAGAGGGTCGAGTTCCAGATGGCTAAAAGAGCAGACGGGAACGAAAAAGGGGCCCGAGATAAGCGTGTAATTGAAAATCAGTAATTCTCGAGGATTAAATTGATCTTCGGGTTGATTAGGATCGTTACGGATTTTCTTGTTAATTGCAGGAAGTTTCCGAGGATCGAACTTTCGACTGCTAGTGAAGCGAATAAGAAGGAAGTGACTGTTTAAAAATCCGATAATTCAAAAATAGCACCGCCTGTGGTTGTATTGTGGGTCAAAGATTATATCGGTATTGAAAAGATTTTCGTTTTTGCCCAATAGGACAATCAGATTTTAATAAATGTCTTCACCATATTCTACGTGTGTTTTTGTCAATGCGTAAAAGTCATTTTTTATGGTTCTCTAATGAATCTTTAATCTTTTATAATCTATAAGATTCAAGCATTCAAATATTACAAATGTATTTATCATTCCAAAAGATCAATCAAAATAAAAAGTATTTTTGTATAATAGAAGGGCTATTAAAAAGTAGTAAATAGTATAAAAGTAGAAAAGTATAGTAAAAGTGACAGAAATCACAAGGAAGTGATCGAGTAACTATGTATATTAAAATAAGCTTACTGAATCGGGCTCAAAATCAATGTACGAAAATAAAAGAAGAAGAGCAAATGACATCCACCGCCACAACATCAATTTTTACGATCCCCACTGTACATACGACACAGAAAAAGCGGTAAAAGGTCGATAATCGCTATTACGCCATGCGCGCCAAAAAGTAAAAAAAAAAAAAAAAAAAAAATTGGAGGATAAAAAAGCACACCAATAAAAAGAGTGATCTGGAAGCAACGACTTAAACCTAATAGTGAAAGGAGATATATTAAGTATACGTCGTATTTGCGAGCAGTGAAATTTCTTTTTTTTCCGCTGGTGGAAAGTAGCTCGATAGGCATAAAATCGTGACGTTAAGCCATTGCTTGAAAAACCGAGCCAGAGTGAAAAAAAAAATAAAAAATAAAAGGCGAGTGAAGGGCGAAATTATTTTTTCCCTTTGCGATGTTTTGCTGGCTTTCTGAACTAGATTACATTTTTTATAGTAAAAGAAATAACGGAATTTAGTTTAAAAAATGTCCTGTTTTGAACTTTATGTAAATTGTCTTCTGAATCTAGACGTAAAACTTTCAATTTTGAAAGGATAATACTTTACTTCATGCTTTATGATTAAAAAGAAATTTCACTTTCAAATTAATCTACACATATCTCTTTTATAACGAAAATTGTTTATCTATTAATTACGGAAATATTTACCAATATGCAACAGCTTATGTTTAACCCTTTCATGAATATTTAAATGTAACACTTATTATTAATTCTTATTAAGTATATTATTACTCGTCGTTATTTAATAATCTTCTAAAAAACACGATTATTTTCTTAAATCTAAAATCACGTTTATTTAAACTAAGAAATGAAAGGGTTAAAATAAAAAAAATGGAAAAACTTACATGCTCGATAATGAAACACATCTAATATACAAAAAAAAAACTGTTTATAAAAAGAGCTTAACGGACCCCCTTTAATTACATACTTCAGAAGCGCGCAGTGCTAATAATGAAATGCACTCAGGTCGATTAACCGGTCTGATAAATAATATTTTTAACCCCAACCGCATTCTATTCCCGCGCCTCTTATCAATTAATCGAACTCCCGCGAAGTACGTAAAAAGAAGCGATCCGTTTTCCTCGAATTAAACACATCGACGCGGCAACCCAACAATAGCATCGCGGTGGCGCATGGCGTAAAAGCAGACATAAGAGAGAGAGAGTGAGAGAGATATATAAAAAGAGTAGAGACGAAGAAGATAAGGAAGAGGCGGCGCAACGGTCTTACCAGAGGTGGACGAGGAACAGGGTTGGGAGGAGGTGGTCGTCCTCGCTGACGAAGAAGAAGGTGCTGCGCCGGAAGGAGGATGATCTGCTGTGGGAGGCGTAGGTGGTGAATTTGTCGAGTTTCCACGTATCTCGCCAGCCTGCTTCAGCACCTGGTATATGGCGTCCACATCTGCCGGACCGGTCAGTTTTTTTGCTTTTTTTTCACGAATACTCAAAGCTCAATGATTTTCGTTTTTTTTTTTTTTTTTTGTTTTTCAATCGTCATTGCCAATTTCGTCAACGTTTTTTTCTCCTTTTTCCTTTCTCATCATATGTAAATGACGGTGAAGTTATCACATCGAGAAGCGACGTGCCACATTAGACTATTGCTATATGGTTGGAAATGCTGGACACTCAACGGGCACGTACAACTTTCATGCATGATTCTTAGTGATTTCATTATATTTCACGGAAAACCGGGGACTATTACGAGTGTTGAAGGTTAGTATCTAAGTTTGTCATCTGACTGGGAATTTTTGAAATTCCTTTGATTCTTGGCATTCTACTTGTAAAAAAGAAAACCTGCAAACTACAACGATGTGCTCTGTGGATTGCGATGATTTTTATTGGCATTATACGCGTCTAACGACATAACGGTTAGATTTATTCAGTTTTAAATAGCCTTAAAACTTGAGTCTTCAAACAAATATATAACCATTCAGAACAGCTGTTTGTTAGTAGTCTAATACAGCAGGTCGCTCTTCGACGCCTTAAAAGCCAAAAATGAAAGGGGATACGAGGGGGGGGATACAATGCTAAAATCTGTATGAGTGCAATAATGGTCATTACAAGACATCGTCAAAAAGATGTATAATACTATCTATTTTTAGTCGCCTCAAGACACAGCGAGCCTCAATTACTTAAGCAATCGAGCGTAAAACTGCCTAAGATCTAGGACTCTAAAGGCAGAGGCACGCATTGCAAGACCAGTTTTATATTCTGCTAAAAAAAAACGTGACAAAAGGGTATATATATATATATAATAAGTGCTATGGGCAGTTTCACGAGAAAAAGGGGGGGACTAAGAAACATCGCATTAGCGGCGCTGCGCTCCGGATGGCCCTCAATTTTACTGTTACTGCTGCACTCAAAACTTTAGTATTATCGTGTTAAAGCGTCGGCTCAGGAGACTCGATGTGGGACAAATCGACTATTTAGTACAGTGAAACCTCTTTAAGCGTACCCTTCCTTCCACTATATATGCAACGTATACGAATGATTATATTTACACTGCTCCTCTATCCGTGGTGCTCTCAGACTTGTGCCATAAGTAAGAGTGACAATCGAAAAGAGAAAAGAAAAAAAAAACGATTGCAGATAATACTGTAATAATAATTGAGGAATATGCTCTAGAAGCGCTACCCGGAGAGAGCGTACCCTTAAAACCGAGAGCGTGACACTGTACCGCTCGTCCCAGATCGAGTCGTCCCCGCAAAAGTACATAAGCGCCTCGGCGAGCCTCGGGAGCGCAGCGCCGACTCCAGGTTATACAATAACCGCGCAACAGGAGCGTACGGGGTATCCTGGGCGATGCTACGGCTACTCACTCTGCTCGGCGGAGGGCGTCTCGTCGACGGGCGGGGCGCTCGTCTTCTGGCGGCGCAGCAGCGGTATGCCGGCGGTGCGCTTCGGCAGCAGGCTGGGACAGTTGGCGGGCTGGACCGCGCTCACGCAGTCGGCGTGGGCGTTCGCCTTGCAGTTGCGGCAGCGGAAGCCCTGACGAGCGTGGCCGCGCAGCACCTGGCCGCAGGCGTCGCACGGCGTGATCTTGCGGTAGGTGTACTCGCGCCACTGGTGGCCGCCCGACGATTCCTCCAGGGTTTTTCTGAAAGTTTTTGTTTTTGTTTTTTTACAGAGGTTGGAGAGGGGATTTTACGCGGCTCGGAGGCGGATTTTGACGAAGAGAAGTTGACAGTTTTTGTATGTGTTGATATTGATAAAGACTTGAATTGTTTAATTCTTTGATGCAGGGATCGAAAGGAGTAATAATTGATAATATAATCTGGATTTAAAACTGGAGTAAACTGAATTATTTAATTTTCTTATATATAAATGAAACAAAGATTGTAAAATTAAAACACTCGTATATATCCGTTATCGAAGCAGCTCTTTCAACTGTACGAGGACAAAAAGTATTTTAAATCTGCTTTTAAAACCGACCAGATTATTCCCATTGTTTTAAAATTCTCCTCTATTCCTCGCGCGGGATTATTTAATCAATTAATGCCAACGGGGCTTTGATACAAGCGCAAAAACAGAACGTTGCGGTTCGCTGCTACCGCCGCGTTGTCGTTACAAGCGCGATCTTGTTGCGGTGGAGCCGTAGTTATCAATTGGGTTACTTGCTCTCGCGCGATGCCATTACCGCCGCAATTACAAGCTTTTTTCTTGCACATTTTTTTAAAGCGCAAAATTAACGAATGGAAATTTTTTTATCTCCAAGTGTAAACGCGCGAGATGTAAATGTTTAAATTTTTTTATTTAATTTCAAATTTTTAACCAGATTTTTAATAAGTAAATCGGGAGCTCATTCGCGAAATGCTTTTACATTGAAATGATATTTTTGTTTACTCAAGCATAATTAAACTTCATTAAATTCTCTCGTTCCGCATAAAATGAAAATTCCACGAATTGGCACGGCAAGGAATGCATTAATAAATATCTTACCTGGACATTGCGACCACAGTGGAGACAGCATGGTACATAGCCTGTTTTCCTCTGCAGCGGGGATAACAGAAAGCATTGCACAATGTTTTAGTATTGTTAGTTAGAAAAATTCAAAGCCGATCCGATTAGTGTATTGAAGCATTTTAGTAGGGAGCAAAAACTAAACAAATCGGATCAGTCTTTTGTCAGCGAAACTTGCAACGTTTATACCAAAGTTACTGAAACGTTTTCAACCGCGCGAAAAGATTGTTAACAGTATACGAACTCGCAGCGTTTTCAAAACTTTGAAAATTCCATTCGTATACTCTTCCGCGTAAATAAGCCGAGATTCAAAAACTTGCGCGCGCGACTGTCTGCGGAAAGTATAACCAGAAAGAAGAACTAACTTCTCGGTGGGCGGAGGTGTAGTCGGCGTGGTCTTCAGACTCTTGAACGCCTTCAACCATTTGTGTTTCGTGTTACTCCCAGTTGATCCGTTCGACATCTTTCGGTTTCCCGTACCATCGGGTTGGGCCTCCGCAGCTCCTCCGAAAAGTTCCTTCTGCAAGATAAACGGCAACTTTTTAACTCTCCGTTTCAATTTTAAATTCCCATCGGGGTTGCGCTTTTATCGGGTTTTGCTTTCAATTTGTAAGAGCAGAGGTCAATAATCGCCGGATGAATCCGGAAAATTTTTATAACCGATGCTCAGTTTCGTACATTGCTGTATTTATTTAATTTATATTAAATTCACGCGCGAACCCTTTGCGCGGTAAAAACGTTAAAATAATCTTTCAACGACCAAACGGTGTTCGAAACATGTATAAAGCATAAAAATACGATCTTTGCCGCAAAAGTGCGCGAGTCTGCGATAGTGGTTCCGATCTACACGATTCACCGGAAAGCGAGTGAATTTATTGCGGCTGTTTAAGTGTTAAAATCCGCAAATAAATCGCGCGACGATGTATATATATATATATAGGTCATTCTTATTCAGCGATGTTTTTCTTGCAATTCAGCACTGCTAAGTGCATGTACGCAACCCTCCAAGTTTTCTCTCCTCTCCGTTGAAACGTTTGCGTCACTAGGCGCTCCGCATCACGGATGCATATATCTTCGGCGCAATGAGTGGTCGCCGTCGTTAGCTTTGGCAATCGCTCCGGGAAACGGCTTCCGCGCGGAAATAGAAGGAGAGCACACTTGTCAGATCGGCGATGTAATAATATTCGTCGGGGAGCGCGCGCGTCTGTCTAATGCGCGGGCGACGCGGTGGCTGGCTTGCGTTTACATTCAATACTCGGGTGAATGCAATTTGGTAATTCGAAGCGCGCTCGGTGGCTGCACGAAATTAATTAAATGCAAATCCCTCATTGCGATACGTCAAATCCTTGCGGCGGACTCGGCTTGACGAAGCATATACAGCGGGGATCCGCGTGCGTTTCACGGTCGCGGCGTGTCGGGATATTCCGTTAAGGTTTCGTAATTTGAGCATTTCCATGACACTGAGGGGACCTTGAGAGCCGCGACGTCGGGAGATAATTCGATGGCACTCTTGAGACGCGTAAACAAGTCGAAAATGCAAGACCCTCCGAATTTACTTGGACCGAGCGGAGGAAAGCAGCCCGGGAAGTCTGTTGGTTTTCGGATAGTTGGAGATTGATTCTGACAGGCTCGTTTATTCAAACTTTGCTACTGGAACGCGTTACCGTAATTTAGAAGTTATTTTTTATTTGCGAGCTTTATCGGCGATCTTGCCGAGGTAAACAATTTTAAATTTTAACAGTAATCTCGCGCAGTGGGATAAAAGTTATCTAAAAGTCTCGATTAAAATTAAAATAGATAAAAGCATTTCAACGACAATTGTAATATGAGCTATAACGTGAGACACATGAGATTTGTATTATTTGTAATCGATGCTTTGACATTTTATTTATTTTTTTAAAGTAAATATAACTGCATTTATTCCGGATATAGGTCAGTATACAAAGCTTAAATTATTCGTGAAATGTAATAGCTTGTATAATAATAACAATAGCCTTCAGCGTGCTGTTTATTTCAATAACGATTTAGTAGCGGTAAATACGATATTTTAACAATAAAATTTCGACGCTCTGCAAGAAAATTTTAGATCCGAATATCCCTTTACGTTGCAAAAGTGCCCAACATTTAGAAACGCAAGAAACCACCATCAAGCGAAGTTCACGAAGCTTTTATTTTATCCAGGCCACTAGGAATCCGCAGCGCCAAATTCGATGCACGGAATTGCCGAGATAATTCAAAGAGCCTTGCCTTTCTGCGCTTGGCATGATGCTTGCCGTCCTCCACCGATCGGTACTTGCGAATCCGTCTGACCATCATTTTCGAGCACTCGCCGCAAGTCCGCGCGCACCGCGTCAAAAACGTTATATCGCCAGTCGGCCCGTCGGCGACTTCTGGCAGCCCTGACGAAACTGCATCGTAGAAAGCCGCCGAAGCCCGACGAAGCTGCGAGGGGTTTAATTGGATTTGCGCGAGTCTGCGAGCGGCGGCCCCCTTTTCGCGGAGATTTCATGCGCGCGGACGCGTTGAGTAGGCCTCGGGCAAGTTCCCGGCCAACGACGCTCGAGCGGACGATTACGGTGTAAGCTTTCGGGGCTGGGCAAGGCGGTATGATTATTTAACGGGGGTTATTTTAGGGGCTGATTATTTTGGGAAGTAATTTGAAAGTGTGGAATTTTGAATGATAATGTAATTCAGACGATCGTTGGCGGATTGAGAAATCGCTTTGAGTAATTCTCACTCAGAACGTACCTTTGCAAATCAAAAGATTCATTTATATAGCAAGTGCTTTGAAGAGGACAGGCGAATATATTAGGTGGAAATCTATGAAATTAAATTTCATCACTTTATTTCATTTCGAAATCAATGTACGATGTATACTGTTATTAATTTTCCTGGGAATTTTATTTTTCACTGCAAATTCTAAATTAATATCTGCACCGTATATTTCATTAAGCTAAGTCATAAAGTGAAGGATCAGCGAGGCGCATATTATGAGATACGCACGTTTACACGCGCAAGCATATTCGCACAAATTAAACTGATTAAAAAGTAGTTGAAAGTATAAGGATCCTGTGCATGATACATATGCGTGTGAGCGTGAATAAAAATTTTTTTTACACGACGCAGATGAGTGGTACGACTGTAAAGTGTTTTTGGATGATCAATAAGGACTAATTATTTACTAGCGGTTCGTCATTACAGTGATGCTAAATTCTATTTTTAATAGACAATTGATATTAATGTTACCCTGGTAAAATTTCCAATCTATAAAATGGCCATGAAAAATGGCCAGTTCTCGGGTAATAATGTAAAAGCTTTTTCGAATGGTTATCGGGCATTTTCAAGTATGAACATAACATCACATATTTTTATTACACTTCAGTCTCCGTGCTCAGTACTCAGTAATATAGTAAAAAGCATCTAAATGCTATGGATAGCTTATATAAATGCAAAGAAGTAGCTTAAACTAATTGAACGTTTGTAATTGTCCTTCCGTGAGAAATTAA
>UCOM01001944.1:0-32852 GCA_900474385.1 Ormyrus pomaceus
CTCCCCTTAAGGCTAATGCCTGAAGTATATTATTTTGAAACTTGCGCATGTTATATCTTATTTACGGCTGCTCAGGAGATCGGTAATTTTTACGAGACAGTAAAATTTTCTGCGCGGTGTCGTATTAATGAACAAAATTCCACATTATCCATCGATTACGATTTATCTCGTAATTTTTATACGGGTTTTTTCGTAAATTTTAATGAAAAATTCTATCAATTTGGTTGTTCGTGGATGGGGTTTCTACGGGCCATATCCATTGTTTCTCGGATTTGGCTAAATTATATATTTAAGAGTGTGGCCTTATGTAGTGGATTCACCAGCTTAATATACGTAAGCAATTACCATCATTTTATTTTCACGGATTTCATCACTAATAAAATTTTCATCGTAGCCTTTCAGCCGGCAGCCAGGCTTACATTCCATTTATATTTAATTAGTATTTATTTTTAAATGGCTTCCCTATGTATTGATATTGCGTTCGAACAATAATTAACATCAACAGAAGGTGTACTTACATAACTAGTAATTCAGTACGCAGGTAAATGTCAATATTGACGGGATCGTTCACTAATCGTCCGTCGCTATGAAGTAATGAAAAAAAAAACAAAATTACTATCAATATTTGAATATAATGGAATGACTTTTTCTTGTGTCTGGTGAAATGCACTTTCGATGTATTTCATGCATTACCTCCACGTGTGAAACATCGTTATATTATCATCCGACCCCCTCGTGACAGATGATATTGCGTATACAGAAAGGAAAGGAAACGTTCGGGTCTGGCTCTGCTCCATGACGGATTGCGAGAAAAAGTGAAATTAGTATATTTTCAGAGGTGGTTAGTAAGCATACAGGCAGCATAATTTCTCTCCAATGAAAATCTCGCGGCACGTCGAGTAAAAGTTTCTCCTATATTATCTATGATCTCGCACATGGAAAATATATTTTCTCGTATGCTTAATAGTCTTAGTACACGGACGCTTGAAGAGAAATCGATAAATTCCATTCCTTATATTGTAACCATTTTTAGAGTACACGAGAGACACGCAGAGCTGAATTTTATTTGTAGTTGATTCGCGAATTTTCCAAGAAGCTGTTGACGTAAAAAGTTTCAGTGTGAATAGATAACTTTTACAGCAGCAAATAGCTTATGCAAATTCATGCGCAAAAAATAGTTCAAATCTATTCTTGTAAATAGAGTTTACTGTGTTGTTTATATGGTTTTTTAACTTACAATTTCATTGATTTATTTAAAAATTAGTCTCAAAGGTCGGAAAAATTTGCAAGTATCATTAATGTTTACAACATGCAATTATGTGTTTTTCTTGTATTATGTTAATTTTTAATTGTTACCTTGCAGAGGAAGCTTTGTGATAGTAACAAAATTTTATTTGTCAGAAGATGATAGAAATCTTTCAAAAAAAAATTATGTTCGAAATGCACTATTTTCTGAAAATTTTCCTATAGATGTTTGTTTATGGTAAATTTTGATTAGACATGGTTTATTCTTTTCTTTGGTTTTGATTATTTCATTCGGAAACACCCTTTTTTTTGTTGAATTTGATTTTATTTAGTTTTATACCGGTTTTTCAATTTTTGTATTTTTCATATTTTATTTTTTTTGTATTTTGAAGTTAATATTTTTTATTTGCCAATAAAATTCTCTATAATTTAAGAAACCTATATATAATATTTTGATGACAATAAATGAACGTTTAATAAGATATTTTAAAATTCGTACCTATTTATTTATTTATCTAGTCTCAATGCAGATAGTATACAAGTATTGTATTCCAGCCGAGGTAAATGTTTTACCTGTGCGCAGGGCCAGACATAAACTTAAAACTAACTTAAAAACTAAAAAGTGCAAATATATTAAGCTATTTTTATACAAAAATGTACAGTATTTTATATGGTTAAATAAAACTATTCTTAATTTCGTATTTAAATAATTTAAGTAATTTACTAATGCAATTTAACACTCTAACTTATACTAACAAGGAGACTCCACGATCTTTGGATCACGGATTTTCTTGCAATTTCGAGATATGTTTTTTAATGTTAAAATATGACATAAGTCACGTCCGTTCCGTCCCATGCTCGATTTTTTCAAAGTTATAAGCTCTTTTAGCGAAAATCTAACAAAAATCGATTTTTGTTTAATCGCTTATAACTTTGCAGCAGCAGCTAACTATAACATATTTTAACTATATCAGCAATCAAAAGATGAGATCAAATCCTATCGATTAAAAAACAATTTCATCAAAAAATCTTTATTTGGTCAAAAATTATAGTCAAAGAATGACCATTAAAATAACATAAAAAATCTACTCGTGTAATTTTAGCTTAATTTTATTATAAATTTTTAATTAGCTATAACTTTTGAACAAATAAAGATTTTTGAATGTCTTTTTTTTAATTGATAGGATTTGATCTCACCTTTCAAATGCCGGGAGTTAAAATACTGTGCCGTTAATAGTTGAGAAGTTATAAGTGATTAAACATAAATCGATTTTTCGTCGATTTCCGCTAAAAGAGCTTATAACTTTGAAAAAATCGAGCATGAGACGGAACGGACGTGGCTTCTTTTATATTTTAACATTAAAAAAAATATCCCGAAATGATAAGAAAATGCGTGATCCAAAGGTCGTAGACTCTCCTTATCAGTATATAAGTGAATTCAATTTGTCTTTAACAAATTACTTCTACTTTGTTTATTTAGAAATGTTTTAAAATATAATTTAAAAACCATACTCTAAGAGTATGTTCTAATATTCCAATGCAAGCGTAGTGCTTCATTAAATTCTACTTTAATCAGAAAAATATTTATTTCAAATGAATTTGAACTTTATTTAATTTTTTGTTCTTTTAATACTTGTATGAAAACAGATTTATGAAATATTCGTCGTTTGTATATATAAATACATACAGATGCATTTCCTTTATGAAAAAATAAAGAATATTATCTTAGTTTAGTATTAAATAATAAATAATTATAAAAAATTTTATAAACATTTATAATACACATAGTTTACACGTCTTGTTGCATTTTATCACTTTGTGCTTCTGATGGATCCTGTACTGCATCAGAATTTGGTTTAAGACCTCGAATGCTAAGGTCGTAAACTACTTCTTCAATTTTCTTTACATCATATTTTAAGCCGTCAAAACGTTTTCTTAAGTTGTCATTTTTCAAGTTTAAAAGTCGAAAACCTGCATTTAATTCATTAACAAAGTGTGCAATTTCCATTGGTCGATGGTAATAACCATTGGTGACACTGTTTACAGCAAATCGACTCTACAAAATTTTTAGTCTTAATAGAAGCTACAAAAAATAGCATTATAATTTTAACTTACCAGTTCAGAAGAAAGTTGCAGTAAACCCATTAAAAAATCTTCCAAATCTAAGTGAAATCCATCTTCTCTTTTATACTTTACTAAAAGTAAATATCCAATTTAAGAAATAAAATACAAAAAGTTCATTTGTAAGCAGTAAAAGAACTTACATCCTAGAATATCTGCTACAGTATCTTTAGTTACAAGAATTTTTACTTCCAAATATATTATAAGGGATGCTAAAAAGCATAACTTTTGCGTCACATTTTTCCACTGATCATTGTAGCGATAGTACTGATCCTGCGGTACTATGGCTGCCAACTTTTGATAATGTACTCGTATCTGGCCAAACATTTCTCTCGCTTTAGAACAATACTGAGATACAACTAAGAAAAAAAAGTATTATATTAATTAAAAAAAAACTATTTTATTAAACTACTTTCAGTAAACTAAACTTACTAATGTTTTCCTCCTGATGTTCATTATGAATATTTTGTAAAATCATTACAATGTCTCTAGCAACTTTTTCTATTTCCTTCACATTGCTGCGAATTTCCTGAATATTTAAAAATACTTATTAGTATATAGAATCATTTTTTATAATTAGTTAATTTTTACAATTACTTTAACCTCAAAATGGTATGCGCATTGTAATAGATAACAAAACTAAATTAAAAACGCACCTCTCGCAATTCCTGCTCGGTATTTAAGTGATCTTGAAAAGAATTAAAAACCTCTGCTATACCGTCACTCATTTTTACGTAAAATCTTCTTTTCGTTTATTTTATCTGGAATTATAAACCGTACCGGCTTTTACAATGTATGAACTAACAATACGGTAATAGAACGAATTCACACGTACAATATTCACGGCTGACCATTGGCTTAGGCGCACTCACTTTTTTTTTTAAACGAAGACAGCCTATATATTGTTAAGAGAAATAATTGGTAAACCAAACGGATACAGAAGTAAATACGAGAGTCGCATACACGATGAGACTTATACAGTGAGTTGATCGAACGGGTGTATCTGCTATGATGCCCTGCCGTCCATTAATCCTGCGTAGATAATACAGATTTGTCGATTCCCAGATTCTAAACCATGAACATGCGGCAAATTCAATATTTCCCATCTCATTCTCATGTCATAATTTTTGCAATTTCAGATAAGTACAGTACAACTCCGCTAGATGGACGTAGACTGAGCAATTTTCAGTGAAATAATACCATGTAACGCAAGACTGTTCACTGTTGCAATGATCGGACCTCGGATCGGACAAGGTTTTTAAATAAAATGTTTTTATCAGAACTATTTTGTGGTATTACAAGAATTTGAAATTAATAACGAAGTAAGTTTTTCGTCAATCATAAAGGATATATTTCAAAACATAAAAAAAAAAAAATTTTGAATTTATAATGTAGGCAATTTTAAAACTGGTTTCCAACGTGCGTAAAATGCAAAAAATTCAAGTTTTATTCTGTTCACTTGCTTTTTGATATTGAGAAACAGAATTATACAAAAATTACTTGGAAAAAATTAAAAAAATTAAATATAACAAATGAACATATCTCTGACAAACTTTTGTAAAATTATGCCGACCAAGTAATGTGCAAAAAATAGAATAAATTAGAATTTTTTTTAATTGATAAAATAACTTTTTCAGTATATTAAAAAGAGTTATAATAAATTTATTACTTTTTGAGAAACGTATCCAAGTTTTTCACAAACTTCCTTAACTTTCGTGTTAAAAAATAAATTGCCAAAGCAGTAATAAATAAATTACCGCGTTCCCGCGTTAATTAACCACGATTTCCTTCTCCCAAATTAAAAGTAATAACGCTTCTCAAGCGAATATTCCATCTCGTAAGTCAATCGCCGCAATCGCAGAGGCAGATAGCGCAAAAAGGCGGCCCGAAAAAAAAGAAAAAAAAAACACTCCCGCTCGAACACTTCCAGGCAGCAAAATTTAACGCTAATAGACGGTAGTTTTTGCAGCGAGTTTCTTGTCGCGTCGCTAAGGACGCGCGCGGGGCAAGAAAACAGGTTATTCGCGTTCTCGTGGCAGTCGCGCGGCTCGTCCGATTGCCCGCGAGCCACGGGTAAAAAAAAGGCCCGAGAGAGAGAGAGACCATCAAAACCAAAACAACAACATAACCAAACCGAGGAGCCTCCTCGTCCGCGCGCCCCCCTAAGAGAGACGCGTTATCGGGGCTCGATCGGGCGTCGTGTGTGCGCGTGTGTGTGCAGTCGCGAAAAGCGGAAAAGCCGGCCCGGGAAAGCCGGGGCCGGGTTATAAATAGCGGAGCCGGCGAAGCGAGAGAGGTGGAGGGTAGGGGGCTGGAATTCCGGGACTCGCGCGGTATGCAATCTGCGCGCGTGTCATTGATCCCGATACGCGTTGGAGCGCGAGTGGCTCTCGCGCGTTTTTTTTTCGAAAACAAAAAAGGGAAAAAATACGCGACGCCCACCTTCCAGCACGTTGCTGCTGCTGCTCGCTGCAGCAGCAGCCGCGCGAGTAGAGGGCAGGAAGGAGAGGCGCCTGCATCGCGTTCTCACACCGGAGAGGAGAGGTGCGCGCACCAAGTTCATTACACTTGAAGCGCGCGCGAGAGAGCCGGGGCTTCGAGGTGCTCTCTCTCTCTCTCGGCCGGGCGGTTATGATTTGACTAGGCGGTCGATTTGTTGCGCGCGCGCGCGCCGATCGCTAATTGGATCCGCCGAGAGAATTATTGTCCTTGCCGGCTTGTTGTTGCTCCGCGGCCGTTTTGGTTTATCTGCGGGTAGCTTCTCGGCAAGGGGATAAAAAGCTTTCGGGGAATTGCGGACGATTTTAATCTCGCTAATTGCAACAAAAACAAACGATTAATGGAGGTGATTTTGTTAAGTTTTCGTTTAAATTATTTTTTGATGTATTTATGCGGGTGTTTGTGTAAGCGTTAAAAATCGGTTATGCACGCGAAAGATGAATATATACGCGCGTTAGAAATGATCGTCAATTAAATTTAGTCAGAAGCTGCTTTTTTATTAAAGAAAAAGTGTAATTATTCAGTAAAACTTGTTAGTTTGTTTATAGATTTGAAAATTTACGCGATATTTAAATACGCGAGCAATACTTACCTCATTGTTATAAATTTTTATTAAACATTTTCACCGTTATACAAATTACAAAACACCTCTCGCAAACGGCTCTTTAACTTTATATAAACATTAAACTCTCGAAAGAAGAGAGTTACATGACCTTGCAGTCGACCTTCACTTACGTACTCAAGTGCTTCTTCTTGCTCTTCTCAAATAATGGTTTAGACACATACTCGAGCCTCCCATAATTGCCGCCTCGGAAACTTCTTTTTCTTTTCCGTACATTATCCGCTTGTATAACGTCCTTTTCTTCTGCGGTGTGTACAGTTATTGCTCGAACTATAAAAAAAAGCGCTCTCGAAGCCATGCAGTCTCCTCCGACTTTTAAATTTTACAATTTCATTAATTCTACCGCGAGCGTATTCTTTTTAATCCGCCGCGCTCGAAAAATTGGAAGCCCCTCCCCGTGGATGAGCTTTTTGCGGTGTATCGTCCGGATATGAGGCGCGGACAAAAATAAACTTTATCAGGCCGGCTTGGGAAGCGTGCAATCTGTCGCGCGCCGCGATTGCGCGGAGCGCGAGTGTATGTGTGTGCACTCTGTTTTAACACTTCGCTCGTATCTCCGTATGTGCTTAGTATTTTGTTCTATTGTCCGTGGCAACGTGCTCGAGTTTCAAGCTCTCTGCGCCTCGATGCTTCTTGGCTCGATCCAATGCGCGATGTGATTTCTTTTTAAATTGTTAAAGTGATCGGAGATTGTGGTTGGTCTTTTAATGTGAGTATTGACTGCGTAAAGGTGAGAGTTGCAGAATTAGATGTCAGGTCTTTCCAAGGTAAGTTTTCGTCAATGAAAATATTTTTATATTGAACACTTAAAAAAAATGTCTTTATAAATTTATTGACGTATTTGGCGTTTGTTACTAAAAACCAAGTGTCTTCTAAAAATCCAGACCAAAAATTATTACTTAAAACGAAAACTCCGTCTACAGTTTACTTACGTTCAAAATTCCCTCCCGACGCTAAAAAATAATCTAAAAAATATATACTACACAGCACATTATCCAACTAACTAACTTCTCCAACCAAACTCTATCAAGAAATCATTCCCTCTCCTCCGCCTTCGAGCCGCGCCGCAAAAAAATCCACAACTCCACAGCCGAGTACACAGCAGTTTTCCAATGCCCGCGGCCGAAACCATCATTGTAGTTTCCACGTCCTCGGGGGGAGCTCGACTTGTAAATAAGCTCGACGCGGACAGTTACGGCGTCCTCGGAAAGAGACTTTACTCGCGAGTGAAAAGATAGAAAGAGATAAAAAGCGAGAAAAGGAGGAAAAAGGAGCGAAAAGAAGGGGCGCGACAAGGAGATTGCGTGCGAGCCGAGTGTGTGTGTGTGCGCGCGTCGGAGAAAGAGAGAGAGAGAGAGAGGGAGGGAGGGGGAGAGAGTAGAACCGGCTGGGCCGCGTATAGCCGGCAAATTTACGGACGCCCGCGTATAACCGGACGCTCTTGCGCGTCGTTTCGCAAAAATGCCCGAGGAATGGCTAATTAATTACGATGATAAGTAAGCTATATAAACCCGCGGCCCGTACCGGCGCGCGCAACGCGGCTCGCTTATTTACGCTAGAAGAATTTCGGACGATTTTCGCCGGAGGTATGCGCGGGAGAGGTTTTTTTGCTCCTTTTCCGAGCGCGGGGAAGCGGATTTTTGAGAGTTGGCGGGGAATTTTTCGAGTCTGTGCAGAGGCCCGGGGAATCGTTTGGTTTTGGGGGTCTTGTGCCGCGTTCGTCTCTGTAGAGTTTTAGCGATTTGGTGTGTATGCAAATGAGAGCTACGACGTTTTGGGAAGTCAAATTTTTTTTTTTATATAGTTTCTTTTTAGCGTTTTTTTTTTGTTGAGCTTCATTCGAAGATTCGATATTGAAATTCACTTCTCTCGCGGAGCGGTTTTTTGCTCTCTACCTTTTTTTGATGGTGCTCAAGATTATTATTGGTCAAGATGTCTTGGCAGAACTCGTTTTGAGCCGCTGAATTTTAAAACTTCATTCACATTGTGATTTTTAAAATTTATATACTAATTCAGTTCTGCTTTTTTAAGAAGAATAATTTGATAGCATGAAAAATTTTTATACTAATTGGTTATTTGACAAAATTCCATAGAAGTTTTGATCAATTTTGTAATAAATTTAATAATTATTTTTTTTTATTAATTTCTAGTTTATTACAAATTATAAGACAGAGTAATACTGTTTACACTATAAGTAAACGAATATTATGCTTATCATATAGTATTGCTGGGCACTGGGCACTGGGCTTGACTACATATAATAGTGCACAGTTAGGCCACCAGATGGCAAGCACGATTTTCGCAAAGTTATCCAAACAGAGTCTCGCGTGAGACACGAGAGCGATCGGTTGCAAATAAGGAAAGCGAGATAGATAATTCCTTTTCGAAGACCGAGCTCTTGGTTCTGTAAATCGGTAACGTTTAAAAAGGGGTCTAATTCTAAAAAAAAAAGTTTTATGATCTCAACGCCCATCCAGGGCTGTTCTAAAAAATTAGATGCCAAATGGTCTTCCCGGAAAAATATAAAAAGACAAATATAAAAAGAAAGAGGCAATTTTCGAAAATGATCCCAAGGTGGAATATGAACTGGGAAACTCCAAAAGAAAGCATCACGATACCAAAAAAGATGAGTGATTTAAAGTCAAAAATAAAACATACAAACGCGGAGAAACTACAATAGTAAATTAAACGACTCAAAACTTCGAGGCAAACATAAATTCAAAAAGTACCGTTAGTAATTACCAGGTAAACAGAGACTCAATTATAGGGATACAAACAACTCTCGTACACTATTTAGCTATAAAAATCAACGGCCAACGAAGCAAATTACAAAGGCGGTTGCAGTGAAAATAATAAAGGCCCATATGAAATCTGATTCAAAAAGAACAAGTCGCAGGTAATGAAGATTTAAATCCATACGAAGTGGTTAGTATTTTACTAAAAAATTACAAAAAAATCGACATCATAAAAACAGGAAAATTCAAAGTAGAAGTACTTTGCAAATAATGTAGAAGAAATCGATAGTCTATATTATTGTACAAAGTATTTAGAGACCTCTTTGACTAATTATCGAAAATTTAGAAAAGGCACAGTAAAAGATATTCCTGTGAATATTTCAAAAATAGATACTTAAAAATCAATCGAATCAGACATGTATATAAAATTATAAAAGTTCACGAAGTAAGAAGGTTGAATAGAAGAAATTCACAATCTATAATGAAAGACAATAAGTGAGTTCCTACAGCAGCTAGCAGAACAGCCCTATTCACTTTTACTCGCCAAATACGCAAGAGTTGATCAGCAAGACATGCAGAAGCAAACCGCTTTGTACTGTGTGCGGTGAATTAAAACATGAAGATATCATATTGCTGCGCCAACTGTAATGCTCCGCACAAAAGCATTAATTCTGACTGATATGTATAAGATTTATCTTTTGATCCAGGCGAAATAAGAAGCCAATGGAAGAAGGCAAAAAAGTCAACCCAATATAAAAAAACCAAAGAAAACTTTTCTAATCTGAAGGAACGTAAATCCCAACTACTGTATAAATATAGTCAAATAGTACAACCAAATTTTCAGAACAATCGAAACAATGAAATCAATCAAACTATTCAACCCAGCTAGGACAACAAACAAAATTCATTCGTTCAAATAAATTAATATATAAAAATAACTGTATTAAAGAAGATGACAAAATATCAAATCAATTAGAGGAAAATCTTACATTAAACAGCTACAAGGAAAATCACAACGAAGCTAAGAATAAAGTAAAGAAGAAAAATTAAATATGGGTAAGATAACTAAAATTCAAGAAGATACTATCAAACGAAGCAAAATCAAGACTAGACTCGATCACTCAATACGAAAATGAACGCAGGTAAAGATGATGTAAAATCTGATCGGGAATCTAAATCTTATAAGAAAAATGAAAACCAAAAACAGACAATCTTGCCGTCGTTACAAGATAACCTTGTGCGTAACAAATTTTTAAACACTCCTAATACTTGCACATGTATTTACATACATACATGTATATTTATAAATAAATATAATACATTATACAAATACTGTATTCAAATTATATTCTGTGGATAAAAGTAATCTAAAAGTATATTACAATGGAATATGCGTCTCTGTTCGTTTCAACAGAGACGTTGATAGAGAAGGAGGAGCTTATAGCCATGCACGTAAAAAATGGCTTAATATTTGACCGACTTGACAGGAGCTTGAATGTCGAAAGCGTAGAAATCAGAGTTGTGACTCTCCGCACTAGTCTGGGTGAAATTGCGACGATATTACACCTAATGAATGGAACCTTATTTCAAGTAACTTACTATGCGCATATAACGACAACTTTCTTTCGGTGGGAGACTTCGACTCTCACGATCCTATTTGGGGAAGCGACAAGTGCTGCAAAAATGGAGATACCATCATTGAGACCTTAGATCCCGAAGCATTCTTTTCCCCTTAATAAGAAAAGACCCAGCACATTTTTATTACGATCCGAGTAAAAAAAATCCGTACTTTTGATTTAGATGTATGCGTATAAAGAGTACATTTCAAACGGATAACATCCTTACACATTCTTTCTCGTACGAAGAATTTAAAAGCGGACTTATAACGCATTTAAAAGTAATACGGCTCCAGGATCAGATAGATTCACGTACGAAGCTTTAAGTGCCATTCTGGAAGTTTATGGAAGAACTCTTGGATACATTTTAATGATTCGTTCACATCAAAGTCATTCTTAGTTAATGTTATGACTACCTAATGGCCTTCGTACCCAAGAATCGCAGCGGTAAAACTCGCCCAAAAGCCTCGGCTTTTGCAAAAGCAAAAAATTGATTAATTTTAGATTAATTTGGCGCACAGAGCACAATAAGCTTCTACCTTCGTTCCAATTCGGGTTTAGAAAAAATAAATCCTATATCGACAACTTAACCATCTTGACAATCCTTTTATAAAACGGAGTAACTTGATATAGCCCTGTTTTTGGATAGGAAGGACACATTTGACTGTTATTTCAGATGTATTATTCGAAAATCTGCTTGATTTAAACCTCCTTAAGCTAAGCAGTACCTTCAGTTTTATAAAAATCTTATTTATACAAGAAACTTAATACCCACAGATCTAAAAAATATAGCAGGTTCTTCAAATATTGTCAAAATGATATTAAATACCTCATTTTTGCTTGATGGTTTAATCGCATACACCGAAGGAGATGAATCTCTCAGCTAAGAAAAATCTAATTATTGTTCTGTAAAATGCATCCTAATGATATTCAATAAAATCGACAAAAGAAACAAAGCCCATTATTAAGCTTAACAATTTCATGATAATTGAAACATCGAAAAATGTAATTCTTAGGTATTGACTCTTGATGGCAGGCTATCCCGGCTCCCTCACATTAAGGATATTAAAACGAGATGTAGTTTGCCGCTTATGATTCTCAGAGGTATCAGAGGGGTCTGGTGGGGATCCGACTCCAGTAATCAGATGGAAATTAGAATACGGAGGCTTCTTGTTGTCTTCGTGTAAGGACTTCTACCTTATAATATACTACAAATAATTCACGACTCGGCCCTACAATTAGCAAAACTCAACTCAAAGACCGTCACCGCAGAATCGGGAGTTCGGTCTCTTATTTAAAATTCAGATACGAACACATCTCTGTTTCAAATATACCCTAAAACAACTATCTTATGAATTAAGCTTAGTCGTAAAATTTATAAACGAGACTTGCGAAATATCAAAAACCCCCGGTTTATGATACAAACTTACCCAGTTGAAAAACTCCATGCTAAAATCTACGTAGATTCAGTCTAAAAATGTTCGAAATTGTCATGTGGATTTTAGAATAGAAATCCATGTGGAAATTCACGTACTGAAAGTTTGTAAACTGTGCAACGTATTTCTTCACGGATTTCCGTAGAAATTTATGTACTGAAAACTTGTAAAATATATAACATACTTTTACATGGATTTCCAAATCGATTTCCACAAAGATTTCCGTACTGAAATCCACATGGCGATTTCTGATATTTTCAGACTGAATCCACGTGGATTCCATGTAGATTCCATCTGATTTCCATATGGATTTCAGACTGATATTTCTATGTGGATTTCAGCATCGACTTTTTAAATTGATGGGTATATAAAATTGAAAATGTGCATTGCTACAAAAAACCCAAATTTTACAATTGTCATCAAAATCCAGCCCTGGTTAAATCAGCACTAGAGAAAATAATAGAATCGTTAAAAGTTCAATTACGGATAAGGAGAAATGCTCATTCAGAATATTCAGAATATTTTCAGCAACTCTGACACCCACATCAAAAGCTGTCCGCAGAAATCGCAAAGCGCGAGAAGCGCACGTGAAAAAATAATAAACGCCATCAACCCTCCATTGAGAGAAGAAATATAGCGAAAATTACAAATTTACCATATTGTCTAGTAAAGCCCACCACAGACTGTCAAAACCCAAAAGTTACTATACTTTGCAAGAAATTTTACTATACCATTTGGTAAATGTTCCTATAAAGTATGTTAATTTTTTTGGTCTCTCTCAGTGTCCGTGCGAAAAAAAATCGTCACACAGTACAACGCGGAAAGTTACCGGTCTTAATCGCCGAAAGTCCGGCGAGCGCCGAGATGTCAGTAAACGATTATGTTATTAATGCGCTCCACATTAAAACGAAACGAGCAGGTGGGTATACACGAACCTATACGATCCCGCTTTTCCCCTCTTTCCCCCGACTCTCGCGAGAGAGATGCGGCCGGGCGAGAAAGGAAAGGCGTTTACGCGCCGCGCCGAGCGGCGGGGACCGCGAAATTCACGAGGTAATTCGAGCGGCGACTGCAGGAAGTGACGCCGTCGCCGAGTCGTCCTCAGAACGTTGGTAACGATCGTCGGGGCCCCAAGTCCCCCGGCACTTAAAACCGCGGGGCCCCCGGTACGAGTATAATCATTAATTACGAATGTGCTGCTCGTAAATAAAGGAAAGACGAGAGGCGACGGAGGGGAGGAGACTCGCTAATTTTTGCACTTTTTAGTTTTTTTTTTTTTTTTTTCAGAGCGGATATAAAGAGTCTCGGGAGTGTAATGCTGGAAGAGCAGTAAGAACGGAATTATTGCCGCGACGCAATTCGGCTAATGAATAAGCAATTTCTTTTTTTTTCACTCGCTGATGCTGGATATTTGTTTTGGTTGCACTTACTTTCGGTAAATTTTGATAAGGGCTCGTTTTATATATCACTTTGCGCGAGATCGTACAAGATTACATGCCTCAAAATTTAATGAATAAATTCACGTGAATTATATAAGTTTAAACGAGAGAAAAAAGGAAGCTTCAATGTACTTTTACCCGCAACATTACCCAGCCCGGCTAAATTGGCCGTACGCGGCGTGCTCTAAAATGGAATTTCAACCCGCTCTCCGCGCGGGATATAGTTTTTATTTTGAATCGTTAAAAATATTTTTACAACTTAATGAAGAGTTTTTGCGCGGAGAAAGAAGGATCATTGTAATAAGGATGCGTTAAAAGTTGCTATAAATATTCCAGATAAAAAAGGGTTATCGATTCTGCTTTTACGATCACTTTTTAACACAGAGTGTACATAATATTACTCGGCTCAAAAACTGGACGTTATGGTATCAATTTATGTACAGAGATAAATGACCCCCTATTTACTTAAAGGCCAAAAACTTATTGATGGCATTCAAAAAATGATTATTTAATATTAAGAACGCCGCAAAATTCTTCAGAATTTCCTTTAAAAAATCTCCAAAGACGAGTCAGCGGCAGCACGAATTTCTGAAAAGAGTCGGAATCTGCTAACTTATCGACTTGATGGAATTCTCGCCGAGTGACGGATACTATTATACTTACTAATTCGTACTTCTCTTGAGCGGATTGGTTTTAACTAGAAATCGTTCATTCATACTTAACTGCAGCGCGATTCCGTGAACTGTGACTCCATCAGCTCGATTCAGTTCGCGCACTTAACTTTCTAAGCTTCCTTTTTTTATAAATGCCATTTGCACAACTTACTTGCCTTTTTCAAAGAACGGAGTTTCTAAAGATATTATAAAGATCGGTTTAAACTTTTCTAATTTTTATTTACCGCCCTCGGTTTTACCGAACTCTCGATCGCCGGTGAAATCGATCACGATTTATCTACAAATGCAGCATTTCAAATATACCTGGTAGAAAATTGGCGAAAAGTTCTAGCTGGTACTGTAGATTCCAGATAGATTCGGAAGCTAGAATCTGTCTAGAATTGTATAGAGAATTTATAGATTACTTGTGAATATTGCGCATGCACTGCGACGGCATTCTTTTATTTTAAATTAAACAATTAAAATTATCTAATTTTCCTGTAATTAGTCGCATCAATGAAATACACTGTATATAAGTTAAAAATTAAAATACAATTAAAAATTAATGATTAATTAATTAATCTATTATGGTATTCTCTATTTATCAAAATTTTTAATTGTAATTTAATTTTTAGTAGAAATCCTGGCGTTCGT
The DNA here is from genome assembly GCA_900474385.1 of Ormyrus pomaceus. Classification (NCBI taxonomy): domain Eukaryota; kingdom Metazoa; phylum Arthropoda; class Insecta; order Hymenoptera; family Ormyridae; genus Ormyrus; species Ormyrus pomaceus. The sequence continues at coordinate 15,021 of UCOM01001944.1, forward strand.
ATCGGAATTTTTAGATTCTTATACTGGAAACTAGCTAGATTTTCAAAATCTACAAAGTTTCCAGCGATTTATCGTTCGCGCCGCCACCGGGGAACTATAAAGCGAATAAAGAAAACAGCAACAATATCACTCTACATGTGGCGCAACAAACGAGTTCTCCTTTGCGCGGAGAGCAGAAAACCGTGCATAGCACTCGCAGCAAAATCTCGCCGACAATCTAATATCCACACACCTCCGACGATCCTTGCATCAATGCGTTCGCGGAAAAAATCCTGAATATTCCACTCCCCTCCCCACCCGGCATCCAAGTCGCAGAGCTTTCCTTCAATCCACCTCGTATATTGTTTCGCCATCCTCTCCCGAGAGCCTTTGGCGCCGGCGTATATACATATATATATATGCAACATCGTACCCGAGGCGTTATCTTTTCGCGGGGAATTCGCTCCCTGCCCCCTCCCGCCGCCGTCGTCCTTCTCCCGCGCGACATCGCGCCGCGCGCAGTCGTCCTCCGCGCGCGCTCAGCTCTCGGCAATAAACGCTGCAGCCGATCATTTATTATGCAGCGAGAGCGGCGGGGGGAGGGGGGCCTTTTACGATCTCTCCTCCGAGGCGCTCGCTTACAGTATTCTCGCGCCGGCGGCCAATTTTCACCGGCGGCGCGGCGCGGATTTTTCTCGGGGACGATTAGGCTGAGCCGATCGAGTTACCGCGGGACGGGAATGTTTATGACGGATCGTTAAAGGTTCGGGTGTGGGATCGACGCGGTTTTCAAGTTTGTTACGGGGGGGTACAATTGGGCGTCGATTTATTCAGGGGGGGTTTTCGTTATTTTGGTCGTCGGTGGGAGATTTAAGCACCTGTTGGCGTTTGCATTGTTTGGATTGATCCGGTTGTAGGTTTTGTTGGGTAAACATCGGCGGAGGGTAGAATTTTTCAAATGGGCGATGTAAATTTATCGTATTAGCGTTTACGTAACGCGAGAGATTTTGTTATATACCTATACCCGGTTGTATTTTAAACGAGTTCTGCCTTTTTCGACCGTAAAACGCGGCGGAAAATTAACTTTTAAAAAAACGCAATTTTCCCGCGGAGAATAAAGTGAAGTCTTTTTCTTCCGAAATCGACAGTTCCATTCAAATTAATTCTGGTCTTTCGAAGTAAAGCGCAAGAAAAATAGGAAGTTTTCCGCGACTTTACTGCTGCTTAACACTTTCTACACTTCGAAGTGGTATATAGTTATGACCTTAGGTTAGTTAAGGTTGAGGGAGCCGTGAAAAAATTGGTCAGCGCTTAATAACCAGTAAAACCGGTCGTTATTGCATTCCGTTAGAAGTAAATAGTAAATTAAAATTACCAGAAGAGGAAGTGTCATTTTTTTAAAAATATATTTCGCATAAATTACTTCAACAGGAAGAACGTCTGAGGTTAAACGCGGCGAATTATAAAGTATATATTTCAAGAAAGACTATAATATTCCTGATATATTCATCGGATTAATTTCTGCGAGCAATTAAAAGGCTTACTTGAGCGAAAATCACTGTTGTTGTACCAATATTACGTTCTTCCGAGCGATCGAAAAAAGGCGAATATATATACTTTATTCGCCTGGCCGCGGCGCTGCGCATTAAAGCTCCATTTGAATTCTTTTTTTTTTGTGCCGCAAGCAGTTTCCAATGATCTCCGAGGCAAGTTGCAGTACCGGCATTTACAACTTGAAAGTCGGATCTTGCGGAATTTGCAATCCAATGAAAGATGCATTACTGGGACTTTAGCATCGAGCGTACAAGTTTATTTATTTATTTGCCCGTTCGATTTTAATCGGGGACGTATAAAAAACACGCACATTTGATTATTCAAAATCAACGCGCGCAGAGGTCAAAGGTTTTTCAATCGGTTTTTTTCCATTGCATAAGAATATATATATATATATATATATATGCCGATCGAGGCGCGATGAAAAATCCGCGTAAAACCATTCATTTTCAAGGAATTGTTGCATCACTTAAAATCGAGGCTTACATACAAAGTCTCCTACGTGGTTGAGATGTGGATTTTACTTTCTCAACCGAGCGCAGGTCGACCAATTTGTCAGCCTATGATTCAAGAAAAATATACATGAACTCACGCCTGGGAATTAATTAGGCTCTCAATAAGCAGTATTTTCCAACGATTCATATTACGTGATGATTATCAACCCGTTTTGAGTCACTTTACATCCCAGAACGGACTCGGAAACTTCTAAATTCCACGGAAAATACTCCTCCCGAATACCGAATTTCCCACTCCTCGCCAATACAAAAAAGGCGCGTCTCCGCGAGTTAAATAATTTGAAAAACTCCGAGAGAGACTATCAAACCGCAGTCCGCGCCAGGAACGATATTTAAATCCATTTGTGCGAAAGGTCCCCGGCGCGCGATGAGGCCCCGCTCGAAAAAAAAAAAAAAAAAAAAAAAATAAGTCGCCGAGAGTGCAGCGTCGCGGGATTCGAAAAACCGGCTCTCCAAAGTTGAAACTATACCCGCAGGGCCCCCGAGGCGGCAGAGTCATCAGCCGCGCGCCGCGGCGGTCTATTTTTTTTTTGTCTCCCCTCCTCCCCGCCACCGGCCGGCACCCCGAGCCGCGCGGAGAGCCTCGAAGACGTCGCATAATGCGCGTGACGCGCCGGCTCTTTTCATTGAAATTTCTCCGTCGAAAAGCCTCTCTCTCTCTCTCTCGCGGGCGAGCTGTCTCGCAAAATTTCGTCGGAATTTCGATGCATCGAGCGCGCGCGCAAGGCTCTCGTCGGCCTGCTGCGGAGAGCTGCAGGCCAAAGAGAGAGAGAGAGAGAGACCCGCCGGACTAGTTAATAAATTATCGTAGTCCGACGCGGCGAGCGGTGCGTTCGCTCGGGGCCTCCCGAGGAATGTTGTCTCTTCTATACGCTGATTAAACGAGTCCTCTCTCTCTCTCTCTCTCCCTTCGCCTCCTCCGCGGCAATTTCCGCTAAATGATCGATAATCCTTCCAGGGGTAACGCGCGACTTTTCTGCTTCTCTTTTCGTTCGACGCGAGACGGGAAAGCGTGGTGCGTTTTGCTCGGGCTTCGAGGGTCGACGCGAATGTTTTCGGCGCTTTCCTGGAAAGATATCGGGCCGAGCGGCGGCCCACCCGGATTAATGGGAGAGGGATATATATATATATATATATATATACGGGGAACGGAGCGGGGTGACGTCAGCTTATATACATTTTGCAGGTTTCCTGCGCGCGCACCTTTCTCCGCGCGGCGCTGCCGCGAGCCTTCGTGCGCTGATTGTGTTTTCTGAATAGGCGTTTTGCGCGAAGCCGATTGTAGGCTTTGAATGGACGACTGAGCGCGGGACGTGTTTCTTTGAAAATTAATTGGAATTGCCGCGAAGAACGGGAAATTCGCGTTAATTTTCAGACGGCGGAATACGCATCGCCTGGTTGTACAACGGACGGCTATCAGACCTCTATTCAGGCAGCCTTTAATTAATCATTATTATTACTGCTTCTATTTATTCGCGGCGGATTAAACGTGTAGAAAAAGAACACCTATATTTTCGTTAAATTCTTCCGACTCGACCTCGCGGCATCAAAATAAATTAATCATCCAAGACTCGGTTAATTTTTTGCCAAACCCACACGAACAACAACAACGCGAACTCCCCCCCCCCAAAAAAAAGAAGCACCCAAACCGCTAATCGCCTCGTTCGAATTTCCCCGAAGCTCTCTCGGGCGATATACATAAATCCGACGAATAACCCATTCGGCGTCGCCTCGCGCCTCGACCGAGAGTGAAATCTCAATGCGCTTTTTCAAGCGAAACCGATCCGCGCCGCCAGTACCGATCCGCATTCCGCCCCTCCCCCCGGCCGCCGTCGCCCGACAAAACTGTTACACCGGCCGAGATTTACGCGCTCCATTGTACACGTAAGTCCGCGGCGCGCGCGCTTAAAATAGAAAAGGCCGGCGACGCAAAAAAGGCGCGCTGTTTACCGGGCCCCGTCCAGTTTCTAAACCGTCCTTCTCTCTCTCTCTGGCAGTTGCGAGAGCTCCGCCGGGGCGCTCTCTCGTCAATGACGCAAAGCGGCAGGCGGCGGCGGCGGCGGCGGCAGGCAGGCAGCCTCTCCGAAGTGGGCTGAATCACTTAGAGCCGCGACCTTCGCAAAAAGCCGCCGATCGGAGATTGCGAGGAATGCGCCGCGCGAAAGAGAGAGAGAGAGAGAGAGATGCCTGCGAGACTCCGCGCGCCGATGTATCAATCAAAATAAAAGCAACGCGCGCGCGCGGCAACCTGCGGAGAGAGAGAGTGTACCTTCTGCTATTATTAGAACGTTACATTCGACGCTCGGAAATTTCGATGGATAATCCGCGACGAGGAGCGGGACGGCCGTTGTTGCATCACGCGGCTGGGATACTTTAGTTTTGTAACCGCGGCCGAGAGAGAGAGAGAGAGAGAAATATATACTGGCGGTCGATCGCAGATTAGACTCACGTTCGGATCGGGTGAAAAAGGCTGCGGGGTGTTAAGGTCGCCGTGATGCGATTCTCCGAGCGAAATGATCGACCTTTTTTTCGGCCGCGACGAGTCGCGAATGTGTTAATTGTGCAAGCTTGGGTCGTGATGGGTTTTCGGTTTTTGTTCGTTAGGCGATAATGAAACGTTTAAGAGTTTGGGCATAACGACTTTATAATGGGTTTTCTACGGTTGAAAATGCTTAATCGAATAAGTTTTTGCGTTCGGAAGGTAACTTTATTGACGTTCGAGCACTCAAAATTTTTCCTTTCGAATTATAGTCGGTTAATTTGAGAATAATCCGTCACAACGACCGACCGCGAAAACAAACGCAATATTGCATTATAGTTGGTGAAAAATTTAATTACCGTTACAATATATTGTTTACCAACTGAAAAACCGTTCCCGCGCTGTAAAAAAAGACAAAAAGAATCCTCGCGAACGTAATTCGAGTTTTATTAATAGAGAAAAGTTAGTCTTTATGGGAGCGAGGAAAAAATGCGCGTTACACGATTTCTCGCGGGAACTTTCCCCTGAGGTCAACGCGAAGTTAACACGGCCGCAATTTGAACGCTCGGCGAACCTGGCATGCGTGTTTATCCTCGTCTCTCGCCTGGTATCAGCGCTTTACATAATTCGAGTCTTAATTATTTTTATAAAAATACACTATCCATGCTAATTTATTTATGCAAAATTCAAATCGCGACGTGCATCGTAAAAGTCTTCTCCCCTCGCCGCGCGGTGTATAGAGTTTCCTCTTTCGAACGAATTCGAACTCGACGTCCCGGCGGCGCGGCAGAAACTCGTTGCCGATCAAAAGCCGTTGAAAGTCAAACTATCATAATAAAAGGCGTTGCCCGCTGAATCGCAGGAAGCCGATATTCGCGCCGAGAAGTAAAAGTCGTCCCCTAAACTCACCCGGCACTCGGCGTACATCGGCAATCAACTCGTGCAGATGCATAAGTTTATTGCAAAGATATAACTGCAGCGCTCTTAGCAGCAGCTGCTTATAACCAAAAGAAACTCTCGGGAAGATGCTGCCGCCCGCCGCCGCTGCTGCCCTCGCTTACACCTTTCTCTGGCGCTCTCCCACCTCCTTTCCTTCCTTCTCGAGAGAGAAAGAGAGAGAGAGAGAGAGAGAGAGAGAGAGAGGCTTCGATACATACGCGCGGATACATATATTATCGTCGCGCTCGGCGGCAAGGCGGCACGCACACCTTCCTTCTCGCCGCCAGCGCCGTTCTCTCTCTCCCGCCGTGCAGCGCCTCTCTCTCCTCCTCGGCCGCGAGTCCCGGCGACGCTCTCAGTTAGTGGGTGCACAGGTTGCTCGCCGGTTCGTTCCTCTCTCGCTGCCCTCGGGAGATTTGAACGAGCGACGGCGGCGGCGGCGGCGGCGACGGCGGCCCAGCGCCGCGCGGAGATTTCAACTCTTGTATACCTGCCCGAGCGCGACGCGAGGAAACCTATTTTTAGCCGTGACAGCTCGCGCGGGACTCTCTCCGAAAGCTAAGGCGAACATTCCACGTAGGCAGACTCTCTCGTCGAGAGGGATCCTTTTGAAAGTGCGCGCTGAAGGACGCCCCGCGCGCGCCGCTTTTTGCTCGGTTTTTTATTTCTTTCCGTTTCGTTTTTTTTTGCCTTCTCATAAGCGCGCCGCCGCCGCCGCCGCCGCTCTCCGCGGGCTTGCGACAGGACACGTTTTGCAACGGCGGAATCGCGGAGAGGACGCCTCGACGTCGATTCGCTATTCGTTTTAATATCGAATTCGCGAAGGTTTCCGTACGCACGGAGAGCCCGAGGACTGTGATTATGACGTGAGAGATCGCTATCGGCGACGAGTTCCGAGGAATCGGCGAGGCTGCCAGACCGGAGTTCTTGGTAAGAAGTGTGCCGTGAGTTTTAGCGCCGATTCATTTTCCAGTAAGTATATGATATACGCGCGAAGAAGCTTTATTCGTAATCGGGGAAAAACTCCTTTCGGTTCGAGGTGTACTTGGAAGCGTGAAACTGAAAGTTTCTCCGCTTGATTTGAATCCAAGCGATTTCGCAAGGGATCGATTGAATTTCGAAATTTTCAGCCGTTAAAGCGGGAAAAATTTCTTAAGCGATAAATTAATAATTGACCTAGAAAGATGACTTTCACTCGGCAAGTTATTTATAGCCTTTTCATAAATTACTTATTAAGTAATTATTGTTAAGTATTTTAACGACTCGGCATTTATCAACGTCGCATCGACGATGCTAAGCGGATTATGCAACTTTTCAGTTTTAAATTCTACTGCGTCTCCGATTTTACTTTTGAGAAAAAAAAAATTGCGACAAACTAAAGAAATCGCCGATTTAATGCATATAATCTCCAATCTTTTTATCGCCTACTAAACATATTCAAAGTAGCTCAATCGTAAAATTTAACGTCAAATTGCTAATAATTTAAATAATTTTGCCTCTTAATGTATATCCTTAAAGATCGTTTATCAACAAAACGAACGAAGTTTATATAACCGAACTACATTAACGGAAAGAATTTTGAAAACTCGTTTGAATACTAAAATAAAAGTACGTAGAATAAAAGCATGTATTTCATACTGTCTAAAAAAAATATCAATTTATATGTTAAGGAAAGTAATCTTGATGGTTTCAATATCAGTCTAATTTAAAAAGAAAATTTAAACTTAAAATTCATAAAAACGGTCTCTGAATACATTTCCATAAGTAAAATATATTAAGAACTAAGATTTTGGACCTTGAAACCACTTTTTTTTTAATTATGGAAAAACTTAAAAAAATAAGAATTATAATATACATATATGTAATTTATTGTTTTTCAATATCAAGACAAAATTCAAATATAAGTAACTGAAAACTGGATATAAACAGATATTTGTAAACATGCCGCAAAAACCGTTAATATTCTAAATGAATACTTGTAATAACATAGCGAGTAACATAGGTTTGATTTCAGAGTAGCACCGACGCCCAACCCGACCATCTAAGCCGCTCTCGGAACCAGATTCGGACTCTCGAGCTCTCCGGAGGCCTCGCTAAAAAAGGCTCGAAAAAAGGAGGAAAAAGTCGAGTGACGTGATTTAGCCTCTCCTAGGCTTTGTCTGTTGTAAAAAATCGAGACATAGCCTAGAATAGGTTAGGTCGGGGCTCGTTTACAGCGATCGACCCCGTTATCTTCGCCGCCAAGGACACGCCTCGACGGTCAAGCTCAAGGCCGTCTCCTCGACGCCGCCCGACGGATGTTCGCACACGAAGCCCGACTTCCCCTCGGAAGGCCAAAGTCTTCTTCGCCGTGCGGGAGCTGCTTCCTTCCAGCCTTCCTGCGAGAAATTATCATTTTTATAAGAGCTCCGCCGCCGCCGCCGCCACCGCCGTCGCCGCGCTATGTGTGGGATTATTCGCTTAGGATAGGAAACGCCGACGCTGAAGCTATTGTAATTCCTTGTAGGGAACTTTGTAGCAATTATGAGCCAGGCTGTGGGAGTTATTTTTAGGTTTTAATTAAGGCTTAATGGAATAAATTTATTTTAAAGTAAACCGAGAGCTTAGGTAAAAATGCTAATAGTGCAAACGTCTTTAAGCGCGCTGATTTCATTGAAGGAACTTTTTTTAATATTAAAATGATATAAGGACGCGGTTTTAAAAGTTTAACAAATTTTCAATTGCCTAAATTATATTTGCTGTCGGGGCGATCGAGGCGCGGTCGTGTAAAGTGCTAATTAAGTGAAGTGCTTGTAAAAAAGATAATGAAACAGTCCGTTAATAGATAGGTATTTCAAAGTTGTGAACTATGTTTGAATTAAGTACTAAGTAGACGTACTCATTATTCTATTTCAAAACATCGTATTTGGTTGACGTGCAATACGTCATTTGAGTTAGATTTCTAACTTTTTACTTTTTAAAACTTGATTAAAGAATAATTCGATTTGTATTGATTCCAAAATTTAATTATATACGTTGCTGTGCTGCGTAATACAGATCGTAATACAGATTTTAACGTCAAAAGGTCGAAACCAAATTTCTGTTTTGATTTATATATATTGATGCCAATGTATATTTATTATTACGGCAATATCAATTAGAATTTTATTTTATTATTTACATTGAAGAGTTCGTTACCAGTATTTAATTTAAATATAATTTATATTAAGGTAGAAGCTGGTAGAGGATAATTATATCTATGAGTAAAACTTTAAATTTATTTCGCGATCGAATTATACTGATGAATTAAATTACTAATATTACTAAAGATTCCTTCATTATCTTCTTGAGTAGTTGAGTATACGATCTTACAGATGTCAGTTGTAGTCTTTTTCAAATGTCGGTAACTAGTTTGTAGCGAGACAGCAGGTTGGTTTTACTGTTCAACGCCACCTGGTGACACGTAGATAATATTGCACTAATTTCCCTTCTTAAACTTTCGATTGTGCCTTATTTAAAAAATTAAATGGGAAATTAGATTAATACGAATCGTCAAACAATTAAATATTTTAAATATTAAAAAATAAAGTGCACAACGGGCGAAAAATGTTTTCAAAATAAAACGGGTATTATCGATCGCATAAAAACACGTTTACCCATCGGTAAAACGGTAAAAGCCAAGGGACTAAAATTAGTGCGCGGTACCGCCGGCAGAGAGTCCGCCGAGTGGCAGTCGGGCGCGTGTCCCGAGCAGAGCAGCCGACGCCGTCGTGTCGTAGCTGCTGCTGCTTCTGCGCTTCTCCAAAAACCGTCTCGGGCTTGTAAGACCGCAAGTGCTCCGGCGAAGCTGCAGCAGCGCGGAGGGACGCACTCGATACTCGCCCAGCTTCGTCGTCGCGGGCTGGCTGCTGCTGCTGCTGTTGCTCCCGTCCACGTTGTCCTCTCTCTCTCTCCCGTGCCTTTGGAGGGAATCGCGCGCGCGCGCACGAGAGCCTCGGAAAAAGAGGGAGAGAGAGAAAGAGAGAGAGAGTAGTGCAAACACGAAAATTCGGGCACCGCCGCCGCGCGAGTTCGCGAGTGCGCGTGCAGTGAAAATAATCGAGTGAAATGCCGAGGCAGCAGCGCGCGACTCGCGCTATATTTAGGATATAGGTGAGTACTGGCTTCTGGCGACTGCTGCATGATGATGATGAGAGAGAGAGAGAGAGAATCGAGCTAGCGCCGGCGGTGTGTGGTGCGAATGCAGTCTTGTTGCATACGATGGCCAGCAAATACGCTGATGCGACTGACGAGGGAAAATCAGAGGCTTTTCGTCGAGAGTTTTTCGCTGGGCCGTTTCCGCGCTGCGTCCGAGAGATTTTCGCCTTTATCCACTGCTCCGACTCGCTCCGAGAGCAGCTCGGACTGGGCATAAAGCTTCGGGCCGTAGCTGCCAAGTATCGGATTTCTCTCTGGCAGATCGCGAAAGTCGACGTCGAAGCCGTTTTTCCTCTCGAGATTGCGCGCCTGACCCCTCTAACCTCACTCTTTTAATGTTTTTCTCGCTCGAGCTCTCGCCGTCTGTATTTACGCTGCTGCCTGCCCACATAAATACAGCGGATCCCCCACACACAATCACGTGTTTCATCTCGCTCACCGCGCCAGCCGCTTTACTTATGCAAGTGCACCTACACGTTTAATGCTTCCTCTTGCATTCTTAGCGCACTTCGGCTGTTTGCTGTAACAAACGTCAAGTAGCCACCAGCTGAGACTGTTTTTTTCGATGTTTGTTGTATAGCACTTTAGACGGGGACTCTTGATATTATGCAAGAATCTTTGCAGCTCGGATATTTTTATTTCCAACTAATACAGCAGATGATCGATACGCGTGTTTTTCGTCAAGCTGTCATTGTGCGAGTCTGAGATTTCTCGGGACTCCTTTAATAAAAGCTGCCTGCTTGAGCCGTTTTTCGTCGGAAATCAAAAGCCAAGCGGCAAAGCTGCAGATTTAAACGGCTAAATCTCGTCTTAAGAGCCAAAAGAGAGCCTCGGGACGACGGAACAAAGGCCGTCATTCTCCGCGAAAGAAAGGAAAACTGCACGAGGAAAATAATAGAGAGCAAAGTGTTGTGTGTGTCTGTGTGTGTATACACGTGGTTAGCCCATCCAGAAATCGATGTCCTCGGGACAGAGTGTAAGGAAAGGGAGAGGGCAGAGAGCCTCTCGTGGCGCTAAAGCGGCCCCCGTATTCATCAGGGGCGTCTTAATGCATTTCCGGTCTGGGCTCCGCGGCGTCACGTGTGCGTCTCCCTTCCCGCGCTGCCGAATTTCCGGCGCGTGCGGTGGCTTGATCCCCCACCATGAGGCAGCCTCTATTGATTGCACCACCGCACTACTGCCCTACTTTTATAGCTTCCATTCCTCCTCGCCCGCCTGCCTTCCCCTTCCCCGTTGGACTCTGCTGCTGCTGCTGCTGCTGCCGCTGCCGCTGCCCGGCAACCCTCTTTTTCTCTCTCTCTCCCGCTGCTCCCACCTCTCGCGGCCGTCCATGGGCTCAGCTCGGAAAACTGCTTAGGGTGTATGCAAGTATAGCTTTCCCCTACCCCTCCCCTCCCGCTCGCTGCTCCATTGTGCGCCGCCGGTGATTATTTCTAGAAAGAGCCTCTCTCTCTCTCTCTCTCTCTCGCGAGGAGGCAGAACAAAGGACGCGAACATATATAACGCGCGCGCGAGCGATTAACGGCCGCCCTAATAGAGCCGTTTTCATTAACGCTATCTGTCGCGGGGCTGGCTTTTATCGGCGCCCGGGCCGATTTATCGCGCGACGAGGAGGCGCGGGAAGGCTAACCAGCTGAGTTTCGTTTACAGCTGGCCGATCGATTTCGAGGCCTTTTTCCCGCGCGGGTTTTACCGGGAAGCGCGCGCACGGCTTCTGGGCACGAGCAAATTGGCCGCGCGTAACGGCGCGCGAGCCGAGCTTTGTTTTGATATTATCGAGGATTCCTGGAAGCAGGGCTCGGTAAAAGGTGGAATGGTTATATCGGGATCTTGTTTGGCCCGAGGGTCTTATCGCGGAATAGGCGAATTAGCGTTTCGGATTGTTATTTACTGAAGCTTTAGCTTTTGCAATGGTAATTTTGGTGAAAGGTTTTTTTTTTTTTTTTTAATTGAAACGAGTGCAAACAGAGAGATAAGATAATAGAGCTGAAATTCTTGTTTCAAATGTTCTGTAGAAATTTAATAAAAGACACACTTGCAAAGTTTTCCGAGAACTTTTCGTTCTCATTCCGCTTAGCAGCATTGGTGTCTTTTTATATTCAACTCGCTTTTAATTCCATCTTATTTCAATTCCAATAATTTCCCAGAAAATTCACTTTCATCGCAATAATACCTTCTCGGCTAAATCCGCATATTTCAATATTATCTCTTCTAGCCCGCACGCCAGCCAAAGGCAATTAAACAAATGTCAATTTTATCTACCGAGAAAACTCCCCAAAAAGAATCCCCGAATTTCCTTAGAACCGAGAATTACAGGTAAACGCGCTCGGGAAGAAAGGAGAGAGAGAGGGAAAAGCAACGAACTGGCCGAGGCGATCGGAGCTTGGTTGCGTGCGCGCGAGATCAAGGTTGTGTCGTGCGCTATTTTCGACGAGCGTTTCCGCGATGCTCGCGCGGAATCCTCACTCTAGTCATTCTCGCGCTTCGGGTTATTTTTTTTTTCGGGGTGAAGAAGCCGCGAGGAGAGGCCTCCGTCGGTGGACGGGACTCGACGATTAATGGGATTTCGCGCAAAGACGTAAAAATTACAAGTGGCTCTTTTTGTCGCTCCGGTGATTCTTCGACGAGTCCCCGATGGGTTTACTTTTCCCAGTGAAAATCTTTACGAGCTTCCGGTTAGTTTTGCCGTTGACCGCTTATCTGCGTAATCTTTTGTAGAAGCGCGCCGCTGCTTTTTGGTGTGTGTTTGCGTTTCAGTCGGATAAGATCAAATCGGCGCGGTGCTTACACGGCTCGAAAAATTTCAAACGACTAGTTTTAAAAATGAAGTGAATATCCGCTAAAAATAAGTATCCCGAGCTCATTCTCACTGTTAACTGACGTCATTACCGCCGTAATTTTAGTAAAAACAATAACTCGTGCCGATGATCCGCGTTATTATTAACTGCCTGCCTCTCGGCTCTTTTTTTTTTTTCCAATTCTCTGCAGTTATTGCCGTTTCGATGGTAAATACAGGGGAGTCGAGAGCCGCGTTACGTAACGCGAACGCAGCTATTTTCGTGCGCTCCGCGAGAGATTGATCAAAAATATTTTAACGGTCATTGATAAAAGGCCCGCGTAATTGCAACGCGCATACCGCGCGCGCTCAGATAAACGCCGAGAATTCCAATAAAACCGCGAATATTAATTAGAAAAGGAAAAACGCTCCGATAAATCGGCTCGTTAAAAAAAAGCTCCTCGCCCGAGAAAAGCGAAACGCGTTACTGTCCCTCCTCTGTCGCGAGGCAAAAAAGCAATCTCCCCCCCGCCGCCGGATTCGATTAAACAATGTATAAGCGGCGAATTCGATTTTAAAACTCGCGGCGGAAGGCCGCGAGAGGAGGAGGGGGAGGGGGCCCCCCGCAAGTGACGCGAGTCGCCGTTGCGGTCAGACCGCCGTTCTCTCTCTCTCTCCAGTGGAACTGGGGGACTGTCGCCAGACGCTTCGTTGACTCGATGCGGCGGGATGCGACGGTGCTCGGTGTTTACGGATGCGTTTCACGCCGATGCCGAGACTTTGTTGTTGAGACCGAGAGCGATTGAAATTGGTTGTTTGGTTGATGAAAAAAGATTAGTAGTCTGCCAACAATAACAATAGAACAAAACGAAAATTAAAGGAGTGGATAAGGTTGAGTGAATAAATGCGCGAAAAATATATATTTTATACTAAAGCAAACCTATACTCAGAACAAATTGTATTAGGCTAAATTTTAAATAGTTAGTTTTAGTTTTAGTTAGATAAGATTTTAGTTTATAAGTTACACCAGTCCTGCCAACAGGTATCTATGTATACCTCTGCGGGATTTACAGGTGTATTGCAACTTATTATATTTGTAATTCACTACTGTAAATTATTCTGGTCAATAAATACTTAAATACGGCGCTGGTAAAGCTGTATAGTTGATTTTCGAGTAGGGACTCACTTCGTAGAAATAATTATCACAGCAATATTGCTGCAACGTTACACTGTGTCAGCAATGTAATGTTATTGTATGTATGTTGGTTGTACATTTCTTTTGTTTATAATTTTTATTATTTGAAACACAAAAATTAAATAAAAAAGCAGTAAAAAAACTAATCAATATTTGCAAATCGAACTAGTTTTTATTGTTTTATAATTTTTTCATTCAGATTATAATTTTTATCGTGAAATCTTAACCTTTTTCTATCAACCATTTTTAAATTTTACTCACCTGGATTTCTGGGTTATTTTATGTTGGGGGGGTCAAATGCTAGAAAATAAATGAGGGAAATAAGCGTGTAAGCGAAGCATAAATCTTTGCAATTGCAAATATTGTGACGTAATAGATGTACGTGAATTACTCACTGAAAGATATGACTAGACGTAATATCCCATGAGTGCGATTTTATAAACTATTAGCTGTAAAAATTATGCAATTGCGTATTCATGCTTTAGCGCTTTGTCGTAAAAATCCCTTAAATATTAAAATGGCTATAATGAAAAAGATAGTATTCGTATAATTTAACGATAATTCACTAAAAAGCACCACTTTTTACAGTAATTGTTCCCTTCCGCTACAGTCCAGCCAGTTCTTGGAATGTAAGCTTCATTAAAACGTCCGTTAAATTTCATTGAAATCGCTGTTTTCGAACAAGTTAAAGTTTACGTTTATTCTTAATTATCCTCACTAGCTTTTCTGCGGGTCGTGGAAAAACATTTATTTCTCGGGAACGAGGAGGAAGTGGAAATTACTCAAGAATGAAAATTTGTACGCGCGCCGCGTCACTTAAAGTTGACTTGCTTCAAAGTAAGCAGGACAGTAAATAATGATTAATGTTTGGATTGCTTAAATAAGCCGACTGAGCTTTGTTGTTAATTTAAAGTTCCTAAAATAACTATTTTCTAAACTTTGCTTGTTTAAAGGATTTCGTTCGTTCGCTTTTTTTTCAAAACTTTCAAGATTTGCTTTTTTATTTTTTGGTTTACGTAAACTTGCATTCGCATATTTTTTTGCATATTTAATTTGAAATATATTCTAATTTCTAAATTGACACTGAGAAAACGTGTAAACGAATTTAAAATTCATGTTTATATTCCGAACTTCCAAAGTGAAGAAGCTTTATGCGTGTCTTGCTAAAGTAAATCATTTCTTTCAGTTTGCTTAAAAGATTCACTCTTTCAACTCAGCTAGTCAAAACAAAAACCGTTGGAATTCTACTTCCGCTGAAAAGAAGAAAGTATCAAAGATAATTAACGCAGCAAAAAGTTCTAGTTTCTAAACAAGCTTTTAATCTTGTTCAAATCAGTATATTTCATTTGTTTAAACTAAGCAGAATAGATAAATGGAACTAAGTAGTTTATATTTTGCTTTCAAACATTTCAAGCTCAACAATTCAAGCCTTCTTTTTTTATATAAAGTTGCGCTTGTATAAAATTAAATCAAGGCTGCCTATGAAGTACGCATAAACTTTACGAGATTTGACTAACAGCAACGTAAACAAACTTACACGCAGTAAAAACAACATGTGAAAAAGTCAAACATTTAACTCCTTCAAAGCAGCCGGAATTCTTGCATAACTACCTCGACAAAAGGGCCTTCCAAGTTCCCCGAACGCGGCAATCGTTCCTCCTCCGGCAAGAACTCGAAATGAATAATAAACGCTGACGTGCAACAGCTTTCACTCCATAATGCAGTAATGAATCGAAAGTGCCAGATCGCCGAGTGATTTCCCCTGTCGTGACTGTTCATTATAAGCATCGCCGCGCCGCGGCGTATATATATATATATATATACATTCGAATGGGGGTAGCTTATTCCGCGAAATCCGACATAAATTTCCGTGTCTTGCATTCCGACGACGTTTCAAGGTCAAGTACGAAATGCGGCGCTCGGAGTTGATTTAATCATCGCCGGCTATAGTGATAGCGGCGCGAGGGTTCGCTTGAAAACTTTATATCGATATCTCGCTAATCGAAGTCGCGGGGGGGCTTATTACTTCGGCCATTTCGACGGGGAAGGAAAATCAATCGCGGGAAAGTAAGTGCGCTGGCGGAGTGGTAATCGGGTGTGTTGGCTCCGCGAATTACCGCGTAATGGAGGTAAATTATAAAATGGGTAATCTATCCTCGAATCGGTGACACGTGTGAGTCTGGAAAAATTACTTGCACTGTACTTATTTTGACTGTGTAGTGTTGAAAAAGTCTTGTAAAACCTTACGATATCTTGCGGATTCTGGTGCAAATACGCGCCGAAATGTTTTGGTTAAAAATTACCCCTAAATTTCGAGTGAAACTCGGGCGATTTTGACAGGGTGAATTTTATCCCTATTTGCATGAAATATTTAATAGAACATGCTTTAAATTTTATTTTTCTGTGTAGAAAAGGTACACATCCCTATAGTAATTTGTTCAATCCCTTAACATTTATAACCAAAGAAATTCAATGTTCTAAATTACGTAAAAATGAACAATACACTTGTAACACTTTACAAATCCGTACACTCAGAGAAAAAAAGGAGTAAAAATTACTATTTTGTATCGTTATTTCAGATATGAGAAGAAGAATAAGAACATTTACTATATAAATAGTAAATATTACAATCGAAAATTATAGATATGAGAAAAAAATAATAATATTTACTGTATGAATAGTAAATATTCCGTTCTTAAAAAAGTGATGAGCGGCCATGTTGAAGCATTTAAAGGCTTGATTTGATTGGCTAATATAGTTCGAATGTCAGAATTATGAATTCTTTGAATTTTTAAAACCGAATATTGATTTTTAGATGTAAAAAAATATATAACTAAATCTTAATAGTTTTTACAATGCTGCATAATGAAAAATATTCGAATAAATTTTGAATTCATAACCTCAAAATTGAAAATTGAATTTTCTACATGGCAGTAATGAATTATAGATAAATGAAATTTCAAAAACTATGTTTGAAATTCGCATAAGGAATAAATATCTAATATTTGTAATAAAATTAGAGTGCGCGAAGCGCGCCTGAATGTCGCTTGTAAAATAAAAAATTGTAGTTAATTCAAAACGTATAGTAAATATTCTTATTTTTCTTATATCTGAAATAACGATAAGAAATAGTAATTTTTACTCTTTTTTTTCTCTCAGTGTGCGAGTAATTTTTCTCCTCCCTCATTGTAAATACATACTTATATACACGTGCATAGGTATACCAAACAAAATGTCAGTAACCGAACCTTACAGCACATAAGCAAAGAAGCAACAAAAATATGTTTTTATATTAATTTAAAATTGGTAATAGAAAAAAATATTTTGAATATCTTTAGTAATCTTTAGTAATTAAAATTATAATCAAATGCTTATTAAATAATTAAATAAATTATATTCTACATGTCATTGATGTTCAATTTTTTGGATAGATAAATGAATGAAACAAAATTACCATTCCGGTATCGTAAAAGTTTAGTCAAATGTGAGAAAGGTCCTGGATTAATATTCTTAAGTGTAATTTTTACCCGAATTTTATTTGTAATTTTTCTCCGTGTACGCATGTTAAATCCTACAAAATTATTTTTATAAACTACTCTCATGAAAAAATCGTACAATATCCTGTAAAATATTGTTCATTCTGGTTCAATTATTAAGTCCTATGTAAAAAAATGCAGTATTTGCAAGATATACGTAAGCAGTTGATGTGTACATCAGCTTTGATCAAATATCATGAATAAAAAACTAATCTTTCACTCGAATAACGAATACTTTCGTACTTCAGTAGTAAGGTTCTGCTTTGAGTCAGACGCAGCACAGTACCTCTATAAAAACTTTATGAGAACGTGTACATTACTCGGAATATAAAAACGCGAGAAAAAATGAACAAAGAGAGCTTTCTTATAATTCTCGCATCTAAAAAGAGTAGATGCTCTTATAGTTATTAAACAGAAGCCTCGCCGACGTGTTTTCCCTGCGAAATACTCGGAAATTTCAATGACCCGATTAACCTCCGCCCTATATTTTTACTCGAAAACGAGCTTAAAAATCCAAGTCAAAGCGACCAGTTTCGTGGCAATCTCTCCTCCCACCCCAAAGTAAAATCAAGGAACGTTCAATTACCGTAACATTCTTCAGTACAAAGGTAATCCCCAGTTGGCGTGCGATCCGACGATAGTTTTCGTAATAAATGTCCCCCCCCCCCCCCCCCCCCCCCCCA